>CM049597.1:684498-710295 GCA_026979955.1 Megalurothrips usitatus
TACAAGGGATAAATTGCACACATGGATCCATCGCGATTAGACCCGCCTATCTCTACTGCGCGTCCGGGGTCCCGCTAACACAATAATCTTCTACGCCCGCGCAGGAAATCCCGACATTTAAAATAATTCATTTCACTGAAAGTTCCATTACATCACGCCTGAAACCCCCTTTTTGCACGCTGAATGCTGCTGTATAATTTTGTGCTGCAGTGGGTACGAAATTATGCATACTTAGCTTACGTATACTTTCGTACGTTTTTGCATACAATATTGTACGCAATTGTGTACAAATCCTTATTACTGTACATAATTTACATACGGTCGTACCTAAGCTGCATAAATTCGCACGCACTTCTGTGCTATATTGTACCGAAGTATTTGGTGGTCGTGGTCGTTTTTCGTCGGAAAACCTGACCGCTATCTAATATTGGCCTCGTCTTGTCTCCTCTTCATGTCTGCCATATGTGACGTTGATCTTCATTTTTCAAGGCTTCCGTAAGCGGTAAGTTGCTTAGGAAGTTAACTGGTGGTAGTAAATAAGGACATTGGTATGAATCTCTGAGAATTTGGAGCACATCTCACACAGCCCGGGATAACGTTATCGCTGATGTTATTAAATTACCCACCAGACCTGTCAAAAACCTCACTTCTTTTCTTTGCACTTTTCTTGGACAGATCAGCCTCTCTCTTTTGAGCGGGTGTAGCGACTGAACGTTTCTCTGATTCCGGTAGACTGTTCCAGTAATCTTTATCATTTTCGCAGGTGAGGTGAGCGTCTAAGTTTAGTTGGCTGGCGGGACAGTCATTATCATTTGCGACATGTACTTTAGCCGAAGGCTCATCAGAACCGGAATCCAGTGCGCCAAACACACTTCTCGTTTTTCTGCCTTCGAAGTAAGTATGTTTTCGTTTAGCGCCTGGTCTCCACAGGTCTACTTGCAGTTCACCCTTTCTTCCTTCGTTTAATGGTAATACACCGTCCCGTACTGGCGAACACTGGAAAATATCTGAGGCATCGGAGTTGAGGAGCTGAGCGTGGTCCGGGTACGGCTAAGGGTCTGCGGGCATACTTATATCGTCTGCGGCATATATTATAAATGAATTTGGATTCGTAATAAGATTTCTTGTTACTTTTCAAAGTTTGAGCACATTGTCCTCTTTATCAATTTCCATAGATCTGCCTTACTTGTTGTGAAGTATGCCATGTCTACCGTTTTTCGCCTTTGAAAAATAATCTTCGCCATTTGCATATGACGGGCGAGCTCACGGCACTCGGGCATTATTTGTGTCCTCAGCGGGACGATTGGCGTACACCTAGGGGGGAAGACCTCCTTTAGAAACCGTTTACAGTAGCCGGGATTATCCTCTGTTCGTCGGTTACTGGGGCTTCAACCTTTTTAAGCTTTGTTCGCACTGAGGTTGTTTCTTCGAAACAAAGCTGAAAGAATGGCAAAAGTGCCGCACTGGGCGGAACGGTCTCGTACTTCGCGTACTTCTGCAACTTCACGGGTAAGTGGCATAAATGTTCCCGGAGGTTGACAGTGTCAGTTCTCGCACAGCACGTAGTCGGACTACTGAACCAACGACAAACGATGAGAAATGTCAGAATTACACTCGGCAAAATCATACAAGACTTGGGTTGTACTATCCGTATATGGGTCTGCTATTAGGGCAACATGCTCCTCCTGGAGGCCGCAGTAGGCGAGGGCTTCCAGGAGGGTCTTATGAGGAATACTCCCGAAGGCGTTAGCCAGGTCGAGCCAAGCAATGCAAGCCTGCTTCTTCGTCCTGCGGCTATCATCAATAACTTCCTGCAGAACGAAATTATGTTCTGTGCAGCCCTCAAAATTTGAGAAGCCTTTTTGGGCCCATGATAGGGTACCCGAGCTTCTTGCCCACGAGCCGAGCCGTGAGGCTAAGATTGAACAGAGGATTTTACTGGCCGTATCGGATAGTGCAATCGGTCTCCAGTTACTGATGGAGTTCAAATCTCCCTTTTTATGGATAAGTATAGTGATTGATGTTTTCCAGGCGTTGGGGAATTTTTTGTACTGTAGACAAGTGTTGTAGAGTGCGGCCAGAACCAGGCTATTAGGGTCTTTAGTTTTCCATGTGGAGTATGGGATTTTGTCTGGTCCTGGGGTGGTTTTCTTTGTTTTTTTGAGGGCCTTGGACACTATTTTGGGAGTGATCTCAGGTAACAGATCCGGGGGGTTCGATTTCGGGAGTGGAGACCACTCCTGGGGTGGCGGGCCCTCCGGGGGATTTTTGGGGGAGTAGCACTCCTGGAAGTATTCTTCAATTAGTTTGGTAGCGATCTTGCACCTGTTGCTTTCTGTCTGGAGTACTTCATTCATGGCTGCCTTTGGCCTTGTTTTGAATAGCTTCTGTAGTCTGGTGGCCGCTTCCTTGTCCGTCCTAGTAGCTTTTTGGGGGCGGCCGGGGGCTCTTGGCTCCCTCTTAGGGGGCGCAATTGATGCACATAAGGCGGACAGTAGATCTTCGATTTCTTCCCAGGAGTTAGAGTTAGAAATTTTGTCCAGCCATTCCTTCTGCCATTTATTTGGCTTGGGGGCTGGGGATTGGTTAGGGGACGCGGGTCCCGCAGGATCCCTCCCCCCTGGGGTGTCCCGGCCAGGGGTAGTCTGTCCGTCACCCCCCTCCGGAGAGGGTGGTGCCGGATTTTCCCCACTGGCCACTGGCTGAGGAGTCCCAGGGGGGTTGATGAAAGTTCTCTCTGGTGTCATCTCAGGATGGAATCTTTGGCGGGCTCGTCTTCTTGCGGCTATATGCCGAGCCTGTTGAATGATGACGGGTGAAACTTCCGGAGAGTGCTCTGGTGGAGTCCCTGAAGCTGGTGGGGCTGCCGCGGCTTGATTGGCTAGCGCGATGATTTTGTCTTGCAGCTGGTCGTAGGACCTAGCAATAAGGCCCTCAGTTTCCAGTTCCATCGGGAGTCCAGCGTGAGCATCTTTGAAGTGGGCCTTTGCTTTCCTAATTATGACCGAACTATCCCTCTGCTTATATTCCGTATCGCAGCACACAAAGGTAAAGTGGCATGCGGCGCCGTGTTCTTTCTGATAATGTCTTTTTATGTTCTGAAGTCTAGAGGAGAGTTCGCTGCCAGCAAAGGTGTATCTTAAACTTTTGGCTTCAAGACAGTCGGGGCAGCTATACGCTGTCCCGAACGGGAGGGAAATAAATAGCTCGGCCATCGCAAGCGGAGGAAAAGAGAACAGAGGGAAAGAGGGATTTTTTTCTTCTTTCCTTCTTCTTTTTTCTTAAGAGCCTTCTATCCCGTTTGCCTTGATTCTACATTCTTAGTTAGGTTGGGTTGATCTTGTGCTCTCCATCTTGGGCGTGGACTTCTCTGTCTACCCGGGGGACTTCTATCTTCATGTTTAGGTTAGGTTCTTCTACACCATTTCCAGAGAAGGCATCCAGGCATCTTCTTCGGGCGGAATCTTGGGGGGGCCAGGGATGGACGTGGAACTGAGACGGGTGTCAGCTGGCACCCACTATGCAGTTCCACGGGGGCTCCTAAGCTCAGCGCTTTATGCGGGAGACGGCATCACCCCAGAGATGCCGCCCACCGGCCCTCCTGCTGCCCCGTCGAGGGGGGCTGTGGCCGGGTCCCACCGGCCACACAGGTGAGGCGTTGCAGCTTCCACCGGGCAGGCCTCCCTCGGAGGGACCCGGCTTGGCTGATGGTAGCGCCCACTACCTAGGACGCCGACTCCTGGAGTCGGCGCTCGCTTTCTCGGCTTTTGGCCTCGATCTCCGTGCAGCAAAACTCCGTGCCAGGATGAATTACTACACTTTGATCTTTTTTTTTTTAATGACGCATGACCCTGCCTCTCACCTCTGTTAGGAGGATTCTTGAGGCTTATGGGTTCTTGGTTAGAGTTGGCGTCGCCAGGAAAAAAACCCTCGCCGGTATGTTAGTCCATACGAGCTTGCGCTGACAGTGGTCTTGCGTGCTCACATCACACCCTGCACCCGAAGGTCTAAGGGGGACGCCGGATAGGCACCCGCCCACTACCAGGTAGCACTGTATTACAGCATAGCGCAAGCCACCCCCTATAAGGGGGGCGCTGCTACCTGGCATGTGTGGGGTAGGGTAGTGTGGGAGTTGGGCTAGCTGTACTAGACCTGGGCGATAAGTGATTTTTCATATCGCGATACGATTTATTTTGCTTATCGCGATTTTGCGATACCGATAAAGTGTATCGCAGAAGTAAAATATCGCGATATATCGACCGATAAGTTATGGCGATATATCGACCAATAAGTTATCGCGATATATCGGCCGATAAGTTATCGCGATGTATCGGCCGATAAGTTATCGCGATATATCGGCCGATAAGTTATCGCGATATATCGACCGATAAGTTATCGCGATATATCGACCGATAAGTTATCGCGATGTATCGACCGATAAGTTATCGCGATATCGCGATGTGACAAATCACCAAAGGTACTGTAGAATAAGACGTTAAACATGAATTCTAGAATACAGGTTTTTAATCAAATTGAGTATCAACTAACAACTGCAATACAAGATCAAGACACAATGGAGACAATGCAGACAAAAACACTTTACTTCCGGGGGATCGGAAGGAAGTCTTGATTCATTGTTAAGAACACTAATTGTTCGGCGTGCTCGCCGGTGAGACACACCCGAAGATCACAATAAATGTCTCCTGCGTGGGAGAACACGCGCTCCGAGGCGGTGCTGGTGGCCTGGCAGCTCAAGTACTTTTCTGCGAGGGTCCACATTTTGGGAAAGGTCCCTGCGTGGTCCTTCCACCACAGGAGGACATTACTATCCTCGTCGACTTCCGGCACGACCATGTACCGGTCCATCTCGACCTGCAGCTGGGCGCTTGGGGTGGAGGCATCCGCCGCGGAAGCCCCGGCGCCGGGGTTAGAACGCCGGCCTACGCCCAGGATCGACGCCAGGGTCTTCTTCTTTTTAGGCTCCGGCTGCTGGGTCTCTGCTGATCCTGCATTACCGCCGTTAGCTGGAACAAGTGTGATAACCAAGTTAGCACAGCGTCATAACGTCAATGTCACGCGCTTATGACCGGGGTCTATGCCGCCCCAGTCCCCCCCTCCCCCCTTCCCCGCCGTTCCGGAGTTCCAGGGGCGTCGCGTCGCACCCGGGCGCATTTTCACCAGCAGTTTAAAAAAAATTGAATATCGTTTTAAAAGTCCTTACCATTGTTCTGTTTCTCCGCGGCCTCAAACTCGTCGACCAGCTGCTGCTTCGCCGACTGCACGTCATCTTCCGTTATCCGATCCTTAAAGCGAGGGTCCAAAAAGGAGCATTTCACAAGGAACTTGTGGCAAGCAGCGGCTGCGTCCCGGTCACAGGCGCGGCCGAGATGGGCGGAGTCGTCAGCCTCGTCGCTGATGTACCGCTTCTGAAGCTTCTGCACTACGAAATTGATAATTTCGGGCAGCACAGCCACAGCCTCCTGTAACACATCACAGCCACGATTGAAAGCGAGATTCGCGCTTAACTATGTCTATGCCTAAGCTTCGAAAACCGCGGGGAGCAACGAGAGCTCTGCCCTCCCCCGCGACCGCGAACCCCCCGGTGACATGTGACGCTTACCTCTGTTCCTTCGGCCGAATCGAGCATGGAGTCATCCAAGCTGCAATCCTGGTCCCCCTGTGCCCGGGCAGATTCCAGGAGGCTCTTGAAGTAATATACAACGGGGAGAATGGCGCTGCCTGTTACATACTTCTCCCCGGATAGCGCCTCGGTAATCTCCTCCAATTTGTCCAAGGTCGCATTGTACCTAAATGCAAAGGAAATTAATTTACAAAAATTCATAGAAAAAAATTAAATTTAAGGCGCTAGAAAACCTTAAAAATTAATATTTACCGTTTGAGGAATGTCATCTGGGCGACGTCAAGGAGGAGGTTAATCTTGCTTCCGGAGTCATAAACAGCTAAGTACTCCCGTATGTAGTGCCCCTCCTTGATCACCACACGATTTAGGGGCTTTTCACTCCACCAGCGGGTTGGGGTGGCGCCCGGAAGTTTCAAAGGCTTCACGTCGTGCTTCTTTTGAATGTAAGCGCTGTAGTGCCTAAAGAATTTTGGTGAGGAAAACAGCGCGCGCAAAGCATGCGTCTTTCTGGTCATCTCCTGGACTTCTGGCATTTTAGCGACTTCATCCATGCCATTTTGAATAACGTGGCCAAGGCATCGGATGTGCGGCACATTAAGCAACCTCATCGCAACGCGGAGGTTGTCTGCATTGTCAGTGGTGCCAGCCGCAACCTGTTTATGGATATCAATGCCCCATTCCTCCCGCAGCTCCTCCGCATAAAAATCCTTTATGTGGAGTCCAGTATGGTCTTTTGTAAATTCACGGCACGCGAGTGTTGCGGCCAACAATTGGAAGTCACTAATGAAGTGTGCTGCCAGTGACACAAACTCTCCTCCAGTTAGGGCCGTCCAAAAATCGGACGTCAAAGACAACGCATTTGCAGACCGCAAGAGTTTTCTGATAGTATCTTTAGTTTCGATACACATATTTGGGATGATGGAATATGTTAAAGTTTTCCTGGATGGAGGAGTGTACCCTGGCTTGAAAAACTGCAGCAGTCGTCTGAATGGCTCCCTTTCCACAGTGTTGAGTGGCCGCTTGCAGCATACTATGTAATAGGCCACCATCATGTGGTACTTTTCCATAGTCTTGCTGTCCAAGCAGCGGAAGTGGTCAAGACTAGACTGCCGTGGCACGGGGGGCGAAACCATCCCCGTCCTGAAAGAAAAAAAAGTGAATTTTAAATCTTACTTCAATAGGCATTTTCATCAAGGCTTAAGGGGGGGGGGGGGGTAGAAATAGGAGAGCGGCAAGGAGGAGTATCTACGCCGGGGAAAGCCATGCGATTTATTTTAATACGTTCCACGAGCCTCGCTGGAAATGCCTATTCACAGCGGCATCGATTTCTTTAGGCGGTGCACGTAGCCCGCAACGCGATCGCGACAATCCTACGAAAGAAAATACGAAAGAAAACGCGCGCGGAAACACGTCGTATGAGAAATTGCGCGAAAAAAAGGCAGATCACAGAGCGATTTCTAATGTTACTCGTTTCCGTTCTGGAAGTCAAACCGTTCACGCGCTTCCGCTTTCGGGTTTCGTTGGGAATGCCTATAGATGGTTCCGAAACGGAATCGTCTATTAAGCGCGGACCGCGACTCAAGGCGCACTCAGTCGCGAGTCGGGACGGGCTGAGGTTAGCGGTTTTAATCGTTACAAAAATTTGTACCACCGGACACATCTCGAGTGATTAGAGGCGGGGGCCGGAGGCCCCCGCAAGCGCTGCCGGCAGGCCAGCCAAGCTGGACAAGTCCCCCTGTCGAACCGAGGTGCCGGTGGAGCGGAGCGGAACTGGCACCGGGGTTCGACGGAGGGACGGGCCAGCGTGTTCCTTTTGGTTTACTTACTGTGCAGGAGTCGGTGACGGGCATGGCGTTGACGAAGTAGACGCTGCTGAAGTCGACCCGGCTTCGTCACTTGTAACACTGTCAGCATCATCATTGCCCGGCGGCGTCACTCCCTTTTCCTTTCTTCTCAGTTCCAGAAATAGTAGGGCGTGTCTTGATTTCAGGTGGCTCCGGAGGTTCGAAGTGTTCCCGTTCCGCGTAATAGACACCTGACATTCCTTGCACTTTCCAGTCTCACGCGACACGTTGAGAAAATAGTCCCACACGGCACTCATGGCTTGGCTTCTTGGCTTGGCTTAGCTCCTCGCGTCGCGTAGCCATACAGCAGGGTGGCGGGTGGAGGCGCGACGAACAACTGGCGAGAGATGGACTGGGCGCAACGCGTGCGAGAGCAGGGCGGTTGGCGCAGTCGGCGGCACGGCACGGCACGGCAGCACTAACCCAAACAAATCCGAGCAAGCACGAGCCTGCTGGCTGCGTTTGCGGCCGGCCGCCTGCCCTGCCCTGCCTCATCAAAGCGCGCCGGTGGCGACGGCGAGCGGACGGATGAAACGAGACACGAGACGGGCACGGGCGCAGCAGCAGCGCAGCGCACGCCTGACAAAGCTAGTGCGAGCGAGAGGGGTGCGGGCAGTGCGGGGCGGGTGTTGTGATGTCCTGCCGCCCTGTGCTGTGCATTCAGGCGGGAGTGCGAGAGAGACGGAGACGAAGGTACAGAAACACTCATCGGGCGGGCGCCGGCCCGGCCATACGCCACGTCCACGTTCCCCCAGTGTCCGCCGATTATGAGCCCCCAATTCGGTGCGACCGCGAGCGTCGTAAGCGCACGCTTAACCGAACGCGATGTCGCCATTAACGCGATGTATTTACGCAATATCGCGATAAATCCGATATCGCGATAAATCCGATATCGCGATAAATCTGATATCGCGATAAATCCGATATCGCGATAAATCCGATATCGCGATATATCCGATATCGCGATATATCCGATATTGCGATCAATCCGATATCGCGATAACCCCGATGTCGCGATAAGGCCGATAATTTCGATAACCCCGATATCGCGATAAGACCGATATTTTATCGTATGACGATAAATCGATATTTTGCTAAAATCCATATCGGGCCCACGATAAATAAAATTATCGCGATAATTATCGATATATCGATATATCGCCCAGGTCTAAGCTGTACCTAGCCCGCACCCACTAAAAAAAACCTGGTCATCCAGTGGATATTTTTTTGGCCCATGGGGCCGTGGAATTAAAATGGAAATTACTTCCATGTTTTCATGTTCTTGAATGGAATCCCGGAATTTGGTTTTGGAGCTGTCTACATCTTCTGCGATGTTCAGGGGTATGATCGCCTGGATTTCTTCATTATTCAGAAAGTTTCCATTCTCGACCATGGCTCTTGCTATCTTCCTTTCTTCAACCATTAGCTTGTCGACCAGGTGTTTGGCGACTATGCTCCAGGCTGGTTGGGCGTAGAGGATCGTAGGCTTGATTATTGTTTTGTACAGTATTAATTTGGTTGCAGTGGTGAAATTGGGGCTCTTGAAGTATGGTTTTAGTGTTTTATAATTTGTCCGGATTTTTTGAATGGTATTGTGGGTGTGGTTTGAAAAGGATAGTTTACTGTCGATAGTTAGGCCTAAGGTTTTAATCTTGTTTGTTTTTGTGATGAATTCACCAGATAGTTGTGGGAGCGGTGCTCTGCCTCTTCTTCCGATGAACATGGCTTGTGATTTATCCGCCGATATTTCTGTTTTCCAGATCTTCAGCCATGCTTCAATGAAGAGTGCGGTAGAGGTGATTCTGGATTTTTTCAACCGCTGTCCTCATGTTATAGTCAGTGGCCACAATGGTGGTATCGTCCGCGAATGTATAGATCTGCGTGTACTGCTCCGCAGGGAAGTCATCCGTATACAGGTTCCAGAAGATTGGAGACCAGACGGCCCCTTGTGGGGCGCCTGCTTCGACCTTCTGGGGGTCCGAGTTGGCATCGTCTACCGATACGAAGAAAGTCCTCTCTGCCAGGTAGGATTTGATTATTTTGATCATCCATACAGGTTGATCCTGCTGGTTGAGCTTGTAGATGAGCTCCCGGTGGGGGATCCTATCGAAAGCCCCTGCGATGTCGAGTGCAACCGTTACAATCTTCTGTTCGGTGTTGATTGCCGTGGATATGTCAGTAACTAGCCTCACCAGTTGCTGAGTTGCTGAGTGTTGCCACCTGAAGCCGAATTGATGGTCTGGGATTGAATTTTGCTTGATGTATTTTGCTGTGCAGGATTCGAAAAGTTTAGCGAGAACGCTGGTGGGTGAGACTGGACGGTAGGATGAGGGAAGCTCTGGAGGTTTACCGGGTTTTAGGATGGCGCGGACTTTACTTGACTTCCAGCTTTTGGGGAAGATACCAGTTTTTATGATGGAGTTGAATATATAAGTGAGTTGTTCTATTGCTGCGTCGTTGAGTAATTTAAGATGTTGGTAGGTTATGCCATCTGGCCCGGATGCACTTTTGTTTTTACCTTTGTTTATTGCTTCTTTCACTTCTATAGTAGTTAATTCCGGGGGAGTCTCATTCGGAGCTTGGTCAATTCCGTCGTAGTAGTCATTTATGAGCCTGCTGATTTTCGGTGGTTGTTCTGTTGGAACCTCCGTGAATTTCCTGGCAAATGCTTCGGCTAGTGCCTTGGCTTTTCCTAGTGGTTCGAGGACTAGTTGGCCGTTGCTGTTCCGGATTGGGGCTACTTCAGAGTTCCCCTTCTGCTTAAGAATTTGCCATCTTTTTTCGTGGTCATTTATATCGAGCATCTTTTCGGTTTTTATTTTATTGTCTTGTTTTTTGAATTCCCGTCGAAATTCCTTACATTTCCTGTTGTACTCTTGCTGGTGGTATCTTGTGCGGAATTTGTTTCTGTTTTTGAGTGCTCTGATTTTTTCTTTCTTCAGTTTCAGCAGGTGCGGCGCGAGGAGATGATGTCTGCTGCTGGCGAGTTTAATGGTTGTTGAAGAATTGAGGATGGCGGCCTGGATAACTCTTTGGAAGTGAGTATCATCCTTTTCCGTGTTACCTTTTTGTTTCCATTTTTTTGATGCAATTTCATTGGTAAATTTAACAAAGTTGGTTTTGGTGCGGTATTGAGCTGGAAGTCCTGGTATGCTGTTTGGGATGGTGATTACTAATGGGATGTGGTCGGATGAGTACAAGGCTGCGTCTGCTATTGCTGTGACTGTAGGGCTGGGGAGGTGTATGTTTGTAAGACACACATCAAGTTTGGATGACTTATCTTTCCTCCTGGTAGGTATTCTTGTGGGTTCTTCTGGGCGGTAGATTGAAAATTTAGTTTCGGTGATGATTCGCTGTATTGGTCTGCCATTATGGGAAGTTCGTGCGTCTCCCCAGTTCTGGTTGGTTGCGTTAAGGTCTCCAATCAGGTAGACGCCTCGATCGATCTTTTTTAGTTCATCGAAGTCCGGTTTTCTGAGATTTTTGGGGGGGAAGTAGGTGGAAACAAAGAGCGTGCCGTCAAGCTCAACTGCAATTGTTTCGGTGTTGCCCAGTTGAAATGGGGCACGGGGTCTTGAGTAGTTCTTGGGTATTACAATGGCTACCCCCCCCTCCGTGTCCAGTGGCTTCGTCACGGTCTTGCCTTAGAAAATCGTAGTTATCAAACATTGGCGACGGGATTTTTGCGTGGAGTTTTGTCTCTTGGAGCATCAGGATTTGGGGTTTATGTGTGGTTAGTATATTATTAATTTCAGTCTTCCTTGACTGGATACCATTTACATTCCAGCTTATAATAGTGAAGATGATAGAGATGACTTAATGGATTCGAGATAGAGATGACTTAATGGATTCGATGGCTTCCTTAATGAGGTCCTGGACCAGTGTCTTGATTGTGCTTATGGCTTCTTTTATTATGTCGGTGAAGAGTCCTTTTATGAGCCCCCCGATTGAGGAGCCGATTGATTCGGGTTGGTTGGTTGTGTTGCGGTTAGAGTCTTGATTTTGAGGGGGTTCCGGGTTTTTGCTGGCTTGTTTTGTTTTCGACCATGGGTTGGTTGAAGGGGTGGTTGCCTGCTTGTATTTTGCTGAGTTCTCTTTTATTTTCTCTTCTTCGGTTCTGATTCTATTATTTTTTCTTTTGAACACCTCGTCCTGGTATGCAGGGCATCGAGTGATTTGCACCGTGTGTGGTCCTTTGCATCTAGGGCAACACAGTTCCCTTTCGCATGTTTTATAGTCATGGTTGCGGCCGCATTTTCCACATTTGGGGTTGGTGTAGCATTGATTAGCTGTGTGGCCGTAGTCTGTGCATTTCATGCATACGGGGATCTCTCTTCGGGGTGTGTCGGAGATCTCGACTCTGTGGTGGCCGAGGAATTTAATTTTTTTAAGGTCCTGGGCTTCGTTTGTGGATTTAACTGAGATGGTTACTTTTAGGCTTGGTTGCTTGGTGGTTGGGTGGATATGCCTGTAGAAGGAGCAGATTTCGTGTCCCAGTTCGCGGAGTTCATCGGCGATGTCTGCGGAGTCGAAGTCTTGATGTAGTCTGTTTATGTCGTAGCTTTTAGTTTCAGGGGCGTCCGGTCTGTAGGTGTAGTGGGTTACTTTCTCCCTTGTGAGCCTTTCTTGAATTACGAGTGGGTTTCAACGTCTGCCGGCTGGATTTTAATTTTTGTTCCCACAGCTTTAGTGTGAAATTTTTTTCCACCTTCTTGGGAGAGAGCAGTGCTGAGCTGTTTTAGGTCCTTAACCTCCTTCAGATAGATAGGAGGCACTTGTTTTGTTTTTGGCTTCTTGGCTTCTGCTGGTTGTGGCTCCTTTCTTTTATCTGATTTTTTCTTATGTTTCTTTACTACTCTTATTACAGTGGCTTCTTCCCCGGATGATTCCCTTTCGCTGCGGAGACTCACTGCGGAGCGAGCTGAGCGTGCGGAGTGATCCGACTGGTCCGAGTCTGAAGATGAAGAGTCAGATCCGGAATCCAGTTCGGGGCTTTCATCGGAGTCGTTGCTTGAGTGTGATTGGTGAGTAGCCTGCTTTTTGTTTTGTTCTTCGTCCGTGTCACCCCGACTGGCAGGCCATTTGCCTCGTGAGGGGACATCAACTTCCATTTCATCGTCAGTTAGCTGGTTGATTAGTTCCTCGGCTGAACGAGGAATTTTTTGTGCCCATTTGCCCGGTTTTTTATTCCTTTTGCTATGGGTTGCTTGTTGCATGGGCTGGAGGCTGACTCTGCATGCATTGGCAGTGGAAACGGTAGTTGTAGTAGAGGTGCCTGCTTGAGAGCAGGTGGGGGTTGCATAGGACATTGTCGGAACTGAAGTAAGGCTAAGGGAGTAGCTCCGCTGCCATGTCGGATCTGGCTGCTTCTGATTTCTTTTCCTGCTGTTTTTTCTTCATGTCCGAGTACAGCCCTATTGCCTGCGGGAGTCCTCGGCCAGGATCAGGTCTTTGGGAGGGTAGGATAATTTCCGAATCCTGGGTATCGGAGAACTCAATGAGCTGGGAGGGGTGCTCATCTTGATTAATCATTTTTGTTACTCCGGAGGGACCGGGCCTAGCTGACGGGCCATTCCCGGCTTTTAGCCGGGCTATGCACCGCCAGCCGGTTCCCGGTTCTGATCTGGTTGGTTTTCTGGGTATTTTGCAGGGCCCCACTCTGGGGATGCGTTTGGGCGCCGGCCGGTCGCCTTTACTTTTTGATCGTGATTTAGGGGCGTCCCCCTATCACTTTTTAATGTTTTTTTTTCTCTTTTTCAGAGGCTAAAGAGTACTCTCTCTTCTTCGTCTTCGTAGAGATGTTCTTGCCGTCGCGGTGTCCGACTTTTGCCCTGGCTTCAGAAAGTTAAGCGCGAGGGGGTGCGGTTGGACTTCGGACCGGAGTCGGTAAGAATCTTGAGGGTTGATGAGGGTGATGTTTTCGGGGGTTGATTGGAGGGTTGAAGATGATTTTTGCGGAGGGGAGGGCGCCCCGTGTCCACAGTGAAATTTTCAGCCCTCTAGCTTCATGTTTATCTTCGGGGGTAGAATCTTGATTTTTCGGGTAGAGATTCCCCTTGGGGCCCCCTCGGGGGATGTAGAGTAGGCCCGTCCTCCGGAGAGTTGGGGTGTTGTTATGTTGTGGAAACAACTCCGGCTAGGACTGGGTATCAGTCTTCGCTGGGAGGGCTGTTTCGTCCCTACTCGGTGACCGACCGGGGGTTGTGGGGCCCCGGCCCTTGTCTCCCGGGGCGAGCGGTGTGGGGAATCAGTACCCAACACACCCCTGCGCCCGATTCGCTTAGCGGAGGCCTTGCCCTCCTGGTACTCGCTAGGGGGACCCTACTCCCCTAACTTTCCCGGTGCGAACCCCCGGCCGCAAGGGACCGGGCGGTAGAACGGTCGTTTTTTAAGTGGGTGGATCCACTGGAGTATTTTATGTCGCTACCAGGGACAGGAGTTTTGGCAGCTCTACCAGCGCTGATTTAACGTCATTTGACGGATGATGAGACGGTCTTGAAGTTGAAGTTCTAGTCGTCCATTCTGGAAGGTCTGGACGACTGGAGACTTGAAGATCTAGATGATGATGATGTTCTTCAAGTTCGACGTTCCATGATGATCTGGAAGTTCTCGATGTTCTTGTAGAAATCTCGGAGAGGGGTTTATAGTCGTCTAGACTTGGCGTACAGCTTGCGCACCAGGTGGCAATAAAATATTTACTTAGAAAGTTAGGATATTCTCCTATAGTGATATTGTCACGTTCTTTCTGTTCGATATTATTTTTTTTTTTTTGGGACCCCTTTAGGGGGCGAGGAGGTTGTATCCTCCCCGCTGACGGCCACCATCCCTCACCGATGGTGGTTAGCCATCGGATCATCGGGACTTTTGGGCCGCCGGTGCTTGGTGGAGTGTATTATGTTGTTACTCGGACTAGCATAGCCGAGTGTGTAGTGAGGCCGAAGCCGTTGGCCGAAGCCGGTTTGTTGCCCGAAGGCTGTGGCACTATGGCCGGTCCGTATGACCGCTTCTCGGCCTACCCGTTCCCCCGTGTGGGTACTAGGGGACTAAGAGAAAGTATCTTTTTTTTTTGGGGGGGGGGGACCCCTTTAGGGGGCGAGGAGGTTGTTATCCTCCCCGCTGACGGCCACCATCCCTCACCGATGGTGGTTAGCCATCGGATCATCGGGACTTTTGGGCCGCCGGTGCTTGGTGGAGTGTAATATGTTGATACTCAAGCTAGCACAGCTGAGTGTGTAGTGAGGCCGAAGCCGTTGGCCGAAGCCGGGTTGTTGCCCGAAGGCTGTGGCACTAAGGCCGATCCGTATGACCGCTTCTCGGCCTACCCGTTCCCCCGTGTGGGTACTAAGGGACTAAGAGAAAGTATCTTGGCCAAAAGGCCGAGTAGCGATAAGGAGCAAACGTGTCGCTGCCTAGAGACAACGCCAGCGTACAACCTAACAGACCCCCAGGAACTCGCGGCTGCCGTGCGTACCGGGCAATGGCTCGGCCGCGGAGGAAGCCGATGACGTCACTGCGGCGCGGAGCCTTGCAGGACTCGAACGAGCGGGACCCGTCGCGCGTACGCTGCGCAATGCACTCACAATTACGGCGTTTAGAGGGTCTTGCGAGCGCGGGTTCAAGTTCCGCGGGCACCGTTTGAGTTCACTGAGACCTGGAGAAGAAGGGGTTGTTGTCCGGGGATGCCTGAAGTGGATTAATCCGCGGCAGGGGAGCTGAAAAAGGGTTAACTCTCGCGGCTGATATCCGGTGGTCCATCATACAGGTGACCGTGTGGGTTGACGAAAGGATAGTCTGTACTGTGGGTTCGAATATCTTATACTGGGTTAGGTTAGGTTAGGTTGGGTTAGGTTAGGTTAGGTTTAGATTAGTTTAGTATAGTATATACTATAGGTAAGGTAAGAGAAGAGAAGGTAAGGTGAGGACGAGCGGTGTCAAAGTGGGGAAGGAGCAAGGTAAGCATTCTAAGTATTCTAGTGTGGTAAGTGTGCTGTGTTGCGTCTGTTGCATGTATGTGTGCCGTGTTTTATGTTTTCCACGTGGTTGGTGTTTGTTGTTTGTTAGTGGCGTGCGTGTGTTGTAAAGTGTGTGTGTGTATGGTGAGGGTGGTATTGCTGTTTCGTTGGTGGGTGTGCTTTTGGGAGGCCGTCCGCCAATGGGGCGGCCCTAAGGCGAACCTCTGCCCGATTTTCTAAAATTTTTGGGTTTTTGGACTCTTTTTTTTTTTTTGCCCCCCTCCCCCCCGGCCGGCGTCCGGTAGAGGACAGAATGTGTGACTCGCTCGGGGCAGGGGGCTATGTGCTTCGGAGGGATGGTGTGATGTCTGTGGGGGCGGGTGGCAAAGATTGAGGGGTGTCGGTTGTGGTCTGTGGGGGCGGATGGCAAAATTTGGGTGTAGGGGCGGAGGGTAGGCAACCGTCTCGTGGTGTCGGCTCATGTCTGTGGGGGCGGGTAGCAAAAATTTGGGGTCAGGGGCAGGGTAGGCAACCACTTTGGCGTGGGTGTACGATGGGTGGCCTACGTGGCACGGGGTGCAAAGGGCTATAGGTCAGGGCTGTCTGTCTCTCTGTGTCTGACTCTCTCACGGTGAAGGTGAAACGATGGTTTAGTGGCCAGTCTTTGTCTCTAGTGCGAAGTCTGTTCGGGTGCGATCCCTGTTCATCGTCTTCAATGTGTGTTGTGTCATATCATCTGTCTCTCTCTCTCTCTCTGGGAAATGGGAGGGGTTATCATGGGGGTGTTTTCTGAAAGGAAATTTCATGGCGGGTCTAATGGATGCACTCTCATCAACGTACATCCAATGCAAAAGGGTTAAAAGTGCTGAAAGGGTTGAAATAAATGAAATGACGTAACTCGAGATACGAGCACTCGCGCCCAAGGTCATATATATTTCGACTGTCGACCGTGGCAAAAGAGTTGGATGCCAACGACATGTGGTGTTCCCAAGCGGTCACCCATCTAAGTACTAACCACACCCAATGCTGCTTGACTTCGGTGTGCGGAAGGGAACCGGTAAACCCAGCATAGTATGGACGTTGGCGAGAGACGAGGGGATCGTGTATGCCTCTAGTAGCGCGCTCGCCCGGTCTCCGCACACGCCGGACTTGACTTTCGTGCAAGTGCGGTGTGGAGCCCATATCCGCTCCAATGCATCTAAGCACGAACCAAATGGCGAGAGATCGTCCGTGGATGCTTCGTCGAGTCGCTGAAAACGAGAGCCCCGACTTAAGTGAAGTCGTGTATTATATTTTCCGCGAAGCCGCATGTCGTAGGATAATGTTATGACGATAACGTGACTTGTAATGACGTGGGGATTCCGAAAATGGGGTCATTTGTCCACTTTTGAAGAGTAATAAGCAAGTTGTGATAAGACGCACACGTGTGTGCCGCTCAACGCAACTATCACATCTCTTGTTCGAAATGGCCAGATGACCCCATTATTTGACTCGCGGCGGGAAGAGCACTCCGGAAAACGCATTGTCAATCGAAAAGTCTATAGCCGAGCCCCCATCGCAGCCCGACCTTAAATAACCTAACCTAACTCAGTCGAACGGATTGCCGGGTATGAAAAGAATGCTGTCGTACACTGCGACTGTCGGACGTTCAAAGGGTTCAAAAAACGACCCGGTTCGAAACTTATCCTTACCCCAGGTTAACCCCGAATGTTAACCCCGAGTTAACCACAAGCTAAGACCAACCCAACACTAACCTAACCTAACCTAGACGACGGGTGTTCAGAATGGCTGTCGGTCAGTCCCACCCGAGCCCTCATAACGAGATGTTCCACTTAGAGGCCATGAAGACCATGTTTTGCCCGCTGACACCTGCAGCAGCACCGTACGTCGTTTCTGACCACTTTTCCCGGTTCCGCGGTCGATTTTGGGTGGGGTCGACTCCCATCGAAATATTCGTATCTCGCACCGTTCTCGCGGAATGGGCGCGTGAGGAATTTTTAACGCGTTTTCCACGAGTACCAGAACGTAATACCCATTTGTTTCGAAGAAAATGATGGCTAATTCAAGTTTTGACCTCACTTGCCTTCCCAATTGTCGACGAGACGAATCGAATGCGACAAACCGCAACTCGATCCGACATCGGGAAGTGGGTGTACGGTGAAAACGATGTCGTGCGTGCGTGCGCAAGCGGGCGGAGGCGGACTAGCACCCGTGCACTAGTGGTGCAGCGTTAACATGGATACCCGCCCACACCCACCCTGGTACCGATATCAAAAATCCGCGACCTAGGCGTTCTTGCCATGACCCTAAGCGACGGAATGACACAGTTGTCACGTCCGTCACAACATTGGTCACGGTGAAATCTGTAAAACGTACCGGAACCGTTTACAGTAGCCGGGATTATCCTCTGTTCGTCGGTTACTGGGGCTGAACAGTTGCTATGCAAATCCCGAAGTAATCAGTTGATAATCTTACGAAAGTTTTTTTCTTAAGCTTGCAAAGTTTTTTATTCATTACTGCACACTGCAAATAAAATGCAGGGGCGCCATAACGTTTCGAAAACAGGGAGGGCCAAGGGTGACCCCGCCCTGCCGCTAGTCCCCCCCATCCCCTATTTTTTCACAGGCCCGAGCGGTTTCATAATATGCGTACTTCTGCAACTTCACGGGTAAGTGACATAAATGTTTGCAAAGCAACTGTTCAACTTAACGTAACCAAGTTTATAATACCATGATGCACCATTCGCAACCATTTGACTGCGCGCGTAACGCTTTGAGGTTCCGAGATAGCCATTTCACTCCAGAACACAAGAAACATATAACTTACCTTGTTCGGAATCAGGATGAGGTAATGTTGAAATAGACCAATCCATCTTGGTTGGCGTCGCGACGGGTGTTGACGCGCTAGGTGCAGGGATTGTGGATAAAGCAGACCTGGACGAAACGGCAGAGTACGTCAGAAGATATGTAGAGTCCCAAGTGCACTCTCCAACTCGACACCATTAACCTGTTAACACGGTTAACACACATGGAATTCCAGAATACTGAAAAAACTTGCTGTGAACTGTTCGTGTGCATAATGCAAATCCATTTAAAACTGCTTGATGAATATTATACTACTGTGGCCCTAGTATTGCATTCACGCAACAAGGTCGCATATATTTGATGACAAAAAGATTGCAAAAAATATAACTTTACGGCATTTGAACGCTAAACTGTGGAAAAATATACGCACCTTCTTTACCGTCTGCAGATAGTGCGGAACTGACACATGAACAGTGGGGTACGAAAGCAGACTTCATTTTCTTCGTAGGATTTTTACTGTGTTGTGTGTTTTACCGTGTTCTGCTGTTTTACTGTGTTTACTGTGTTTACGATGTTCCTCTAAAAACGTATGACGTACTTCTAATCCCACATGGTCAACACAAGGGATAAATTGCACACATCATGAATCATGTGAAGAAAATGATTCTCGTGCCGCACGACAGTGTGGCACGCATGCATGATGCGCCTACAGATAGTCCTCAAATTCAGATGATTGCCCTAGACTCAGAAATGAGTCATATCCTAAACAAACAATATGCAGACGACTCAGAAAAATGAAAAAGGTACAATGAAGCACTTCAAAGGTATCTTCACTTCTCTAATGAGTCTCGGAAACCGATTTCGATTCAGCTCGAGTCTGTGGACAGAAAGGATGAAGACTCTGTCTCACAAATGCGAGAGCAGCTCGGCTCTGTGGTGCCAAAGACATATACAGAGCAAGCACTGAGGATTTATGATAATTTGTCTCAGACCGGTTCACTGATCACATGGGACACAACAGGAGCTGTCACTATAGGTGATGCTAAGCAAACTCACTCAAATATCATCGACCTGATCAGTGATCTCACACGATTTCGAAAAAATATAGAACCTGTAGGCGTAGGGAAATTCATACAGGCTCTGGCCCACATGAACATTCCCCTGGAATTAATAGGCAACGAAAAAAGGAGACACGCCATTCATCAGGCGAAACAGTCAGGTGGTGGTCATGGTGTCGACACGACAGTCACAGCGCTCAAGCGAACTAGTCGAAAAGTCCGACAAAAAACTGCCAAAGGTGTCAAAACCCAACCAGAAGGATGGAAATCTTGGTAAAGTGTTCCACACACCTCGCCATCCTGCGTCCTACAGTACACCATGGAAGCTTTGGCGAGCTACAGGAGAAACGAAGGAAAAAATAGGCACCTTTCTGCAAGGGGAAGATGCTTATACCTTGCACAAACCCGCAAGGCGTCATTTTCCTCGTAATGTCACCTATGCTGATAATATCGATGACTGTTGGCAGACTGATCTGACAGACTTCCAGTCTTTAAGAGAAGATAATCACAACTACGCCTACATTTTGTGTGTAATCGATGTCTTCTCTAAATTTGCCTGGGGCGTGCCTATCAAGGACATGTCAGCAAAGTCGATTGTCAGTGGCTTCGAAAAAATATTTAAGGACACAAAACGTCGTCCCACACGTCTTTTCTCTGACAACGGCAAAGAGTACAGGAACAAAGTGTTCCAAAAGTATCTGAAAGATCAGGACATAAAGTATTTTCACACTTTTGGTCCTGAGACAAAATGTTCTATAGTCGAACGTTGGCAGAGAACTCTGGAAACAAAATTATTTGAGAGATTTACTGCCACTGGCAACTACTGTTACGTAGACGGTTTGTTGGATGATACAGTCAACGCCTATAATCACACTGTTCAAAGGTCCATTAAAATGAGACCCGTGGATGTGACAGCTGATCGTGTATTAGAAGTGTGCAAAGAGAGAGCTCTTTTGAGCGGGTCTAGCGACTGAACGTTTCTCTGATTCCGGTAGACTGTTCCAGTAATCTTTATCATTTTCGCAGGTGAGGTGAGCGTCTAAGTTTAGTTGGCTGGCGGGACATTCATTATCATTTGCGACATGTACTATAGCCGAAGGCTCATCAGAACCGGAATCCAGTGCGCCAAACACACTTCTCGTTTTTCTGCCTTCGAAGTAAGTATGTTTTCGTTTAGCGCCTGGTCTCCACAGGTCTACTTGCAGTTCACCCTTGCTTCCTTCGTTTAGTGGTAATACACCGTCCCGTCCTGGCGAACACTGGAAAATTTCTGAGGCATCGGAGTTGAGGAGCTGAGCGTTTATTGGGCAAGCGCCATGTACAGACTGAGCCACAACAACCGAACTGTTGTAGCAACAGCGCGGGCCGCGCCGCGTTGTTGGCTTACGGATAGGGAATGCAGTCGAGACCCTTAGCGACACTAGTTCCAGAGGAAGTCTCATGAATATTACACATACGAGCCCCCTTGGGTCTGTGGGTCTGCCTACCTTACGACGCAGTTTCAGACTTATCACGTGTATCGCAGGCCAGCATGAGTCAAACGCAGCTAAGGTATTTAGATTTGTATTCCCTCCAGGATTAAGAGAAGCAGTAATAACCAGGGCCATTACGGCATAGTTTTCCGTCGGTTTAGTGTTCCGACTACCTGGTGTGCGAGTACCGACAGTGTCAACCTGCGGTAACATTTTTGTCACCTACTCGTGAAGTTGCATAAGTATTCAAATTACGAGACCGCTCTGCCCTGTGCGGCACTTTCAGGCAAAGTGACAAAAATCTTGCCGAGTGAAATTTCGACTTTTCTCACCGTTTTCCATCGGTTCAATGATGCGATTACGTGCTGTGCAAGACTCTCAACCTCTGGGAACATTTATGTCAACTACCCCTGAAGTCGCAAAAGTTCGCGAATTACGAGATCGTTCCGCCCAGTGCGGCACTTTTGGGCGAGGTGACAAAAATCTTGCCGAGTGAAATTCTGACATTTCTCATTGTTTTTCGTTGGTTCAGTAGTCCGACTACGTGCTGTGCGAGAACTGACACTGTCAACCTCCGGGAACATTTATGTCACTTACCCGTGAAGTTGCAGAAGTACGCGAAGTACGAGACCGTTCCGCCCAGTGCGGCACTTTTGCTATTCTTTCATCTTTGTTTCGAAGAAACAACCTCAGTGCGAACAAAGCTTAAAAAGGTTAAAGCCCCAGTAACCGACGAACAGAGGATAATCCCGGCTACTGTAAACGGTTTCTAAAGGAGGTCTTCCTCCTTAGGTGTACGCGATCGTCCCGCTGCGGACACAAATAATGCCCGAGTGCCGTGAGAAGCCGTATGATCGCCCGTCATATGCAAATGGGGAAGATTATTTTTCAAAGGCGAAAAACGGTAGAAACGGTAGAAAAAGAGGACAATGTTCTCAAACTTAGAAAAGTAACAAGAAATCTTATTACGAATCCAAATTCATTTAAAATATATGCCGCAGACGATATAAGTATGCCCGCAAACCTTCAGCCGTACCCGGACCACGCTCAGCTCCTCAACTCCGATGCCTCAGAAATTTTCCAGTGTTCGCCAGTACGGGACGGTGTATTACAACAGCTCCACGTCTAGCCTTAAGCCTTTTTATAGCCCCAGACCCCTTCATTCCGTCCTCGGCCTTTCGTTTCAACTCAGTAACAAGTTCTTGAACTTGCTTATTCATGCTTTCCTTTAAATTATGACCGGCCGCGACGTCAGCCAAAACAGAACTACCGGCTCGGGCAGCCTCCCGACCGACAGCAGCCGCGCCGCTCCGGAACAAAGGAAAAACCGATCGAAATAGACCGCCTAGCCAGGAGCCTATGCCGTAGCCTTTCTGATACGGGGCGCCGGCGTAATAATTCCCAGCACCACCGCCGCCCGCCTGATTCACGTAATAGTCGTTGTAATGCGTCTGAGGGCCATCACAGCTGTTTAAAGTGCACTAGCAGCGTTAACGTTCCGTGATCGAATGGCATGTATCGGCCTGCGTGGTCCCTTATATCGATTTCCACAGTGTCAAAAGACTTTGTCTTCAACTCGAAGTAGATTGGGTGCTCACAGTGATATATCGACATGCTACCGTACGTCGTATTTATACTAAGTGGGACCGTCCGGAGGAGCGGTGCCCTTGTGTGCCCCACGATCTGATCTGACAAGATGTCCAAGTACACGAACATCTGGGAGGGGATACCCAGAGAGATATCGACGGGCTTAGCTGCGTGTGTACGCTCGTTCGCAGGATAGGGGCCGGGATGCTCCAGTCCAAGCTGAAGTGCCAGCCGTGGCGAGAAAGTGACCTTCGCCTTGGCATCCTGAGTGAAAGCGTCAAACACAAGGCGTCTGTCGGGTGTCTCCTCGAAAGGATTTTTCCCATGAATGTCGTTATCGAACGTTCTTACAGCTTGATGAATAGCTACAAGAAATTCCTCCTTGTTTGGATACGTCCCCGGCTGTACATACACGGTGTCGATGAGATGATCAGACTGGATAGTGATCTCATTTTCACCTTCAAGGACTTGTGCTACGGTGTTAGGATAATGGAGCTCGATGAGAGCTGCCTGCCATCTCCCGTGCAATTCCATTCTTTTAGAGAGTTCGATTTTAAAATGCGATGTTTTGTTGTCAGGATAAACATCAGGGCTAGCATTGCTAGGAAGATAAGCATAGAAATCCATCTTAGCTCGTGATGAGGTAGCTGTCGAGAATCCAAGAGCGAGATTTCTCAGGATAACCTCTCCAGTGAACAAGGTGTTTGCGAATGCCTTTCTCTGTCTTAGACCGCACTATATATTCTATTTGGAAGGCCTCGGGCTTCGTGACCTTCTGAAGCTCCTGCTCATAAAACGTGCCCTCAATCTTATCCTGATCGAGATCCTCCAACCCGTACACCGGCAAGTCATGAGGAATGACCTGAGAGATCTTATAAATCTCCTCGCTCCAGTACCAGTTGTATCCTTTTTCGAATCTTTGCTTTTCTCTACTGATTCTGACGAAGTCCCCGACTCTGAACTTCGGCTTCTTCGTTTCTTTTTCCCCACCAGGTTGTTGTACACTTCTAATACACGATCAGCTGTCACATCCACGGGTCTCATTTTAATGGACCTGTGAACAGTGTGATTATAGGCGTTGACTGTATCATCCAACAAACCGTCTACGTAACAGTAGTTGCCAGTGGCAGTAAATCTCTTAAATAATTTTGTTTCCAGAGTTCTCTGCCAAAATTATGAAAAATTACGCGCCGCGTATCAGTGTTGATAAGTAGTAGCCGACAACATTGGCCGTCGATGTCATCTGACATTTGCGTCTTTTGAGTGCTGTAAGTTTGTTTGTGGCGTAAACATTATTTTTGGGGGGACATCGAATGGACGGTCATGGGTGTCGGTTTGTTTATGGTTGAATTACGGTTAACAGTTAAAACTTGCCTCACTCAATTGCTGCCAGGGTTTGGCATCTAACCTACGAACGTTAATTGTTTTCGGATGTTTCCGAGTCCTCTCGTGCACGTACGAACCGTTCTATGCCGTTTTTGTTTTGTTTCAGTAGTTGCTGCGGGTGCTGTGACATTCTCTGGTTCAGAATGGTGTAGTAGTGTTTTTTAAAGTTTTACTAAGCTATTGCTAACATTGCAAAACCATTTTTCATGGGGGTAAGTGTACCATTTATTTTTTTTCAAACTTACTTCAATCTTGCTTGCAGATTTGTTGGTGGTAGACTCGCGATCGAGTCGTCGCCCATGTGCCCTGCTGGCTTAAATCGCTCATGTTTGTTTCTTTCATAGCTCCTTCATGTTTGGGCTAGACTGTGCTTAATTCCTAGTTCTATAAAAATGGTATGCAATCTGTAATCCTTGGGTGTTCCAGAACCTGTCAAGCAGGGGGCCATAAAGAAAACCAAAAGCTTCAGGTGGTTTCAACGTGCCACAAAGGAATTGCTGAAATATTGCTGTGAAGTGCGCTATACTTTGCGCAAGAAGAAAGTGTCCATCTCCGTCTGTGATAATATCGCACTGAAATTGAATGCCATGAGTGCCACTGCAGAACCCGTGACAGGAGTCCAATGCAGGGAGAAAGTGCGTAGCCTTAAATCCATCTACAAGGAGGTAAAAAAGGACAAGGCCGTGAATGACTGGGAGTGTGGTACTTTATTAAGTACATATTTAATGCTCCTCTTCAAGAAGGTATGTATTTCTGTGATATGCCCCGTCAGACCTGGAACTGGAACATATCTGACGATACTGGGTTTGTAATTTCAGTAGCGCCATGGCTGGTTCCTAACACTCCTGTTGTCAGCCGGCCATTTGGTATTACGTATGTGGTGTCTGATCCTCAATTTGCAATGGGTTCAAGTGCAACTCCTTCATGTAGGTGTCATCAAAATCATTTCACATTATTTGTAAAGATGATTAGTTGCATTGCACTGATCTTCCTCTCTTTCCTAGCAGACACCTCAGTTGATGCTGAATGTGATGGCAAGGAGCAGCAGAGTGGAATGTGAGTGGTTCCTTATGTCGTTTGGTAATATTTGACTGTGGGTGCTGTTAAGAAATAAAATTATGGTTATTTTTTATGTCAGATCAGGAGCATTCAAAACCTGGAGAGCCTTCATTTGGAAGGACTTATGTAGTTAAGAGGGGGCCTCAGTTGAGAAAAGTATCGCTGCTCGCTGGAGAGCGAAACGGCCACCAAAATGTGATACAGCAGAGCAAACGGGAGGTTTTCCTCCCCCACACGAGGGCCAGCAGAGACTTCACACCTATTAGTCAATGAATGGGAGGGTCTGCGCTCCGTTTGCATTTGCTCGGCAACACCGCCGCTGCGGCTCCTCCGGCCGGAGCTGCTCAGGCTCCGGGCCCAGCTTCCAGCGTCTTGGCGAGGTCCGGTGTGAATTTGGGCGCTCACAATTCGGTTCAAAATCATCCTACGAGCACGACTCAAGAACGAAATGACACTGTCGCAGGGCGCCGAGAAGTTTGGAATTATTTTCAAATTGCTTAAATGAATTTTTCAAATTGCCAAAAACTGTCTTTGACTGGGCCGGCCCTTCCTATTGTCTTGTTTATAGCCCCCCGCCCCCGCCTAGGCTGACGAACCCAACCCGGGCCGAGCACATGTGCGCAGGCAGACGGATGCCAGAAGCCGGGCGGAACTGTTCCATTTGGAAGATTTTGAGCAATTAATTTTAACTATAAAACATTATGAACGCGATTTTTGGAATCCTTGTTTGATGGCGAACAAAATGATACCAAATACTCGGTGACTTCGAGATGACTCGCTGGGTCTAGCGCTTGTATCTCAGCTCCAAATAGGCGTACACATTCGGTACTTATATCACTGTCCTTGAAATTTTACCGCGAAAAAAACAAGCCTGATATAGTTGCTGTTCGACGATTTAAATTTTCACGTTAAAAAGGGAGCCATAAATCAGGGCCTGTCATTCTCGCGCCGGGATCTCCGGCCGGCAGGGAGGAGGCAAAAGGGCCTGAAGCCG
>CM049597.1:710795-734850 GCA_026979955.1 Megalurothrips usitatus
GGGTCTGAGCCCCATCAATTTGTAGCTGAGGATATTAATACCACTGTTCTCCATAGTAGTTAGTATTTATTATTTACATGACCTTATGTTTGCAACATTTAAATTAACATATCAATTTTCCTTTCAGGTACTCCGCCATCAGAGACATTTTTTGTAAGGAACCTGAATTCAAAGTCAACTCCTCGGAAAGACAATTCAGCTGCATTTCAGTCTCCTCCTCCAAAAAAGATAAACGGCAGTGAAGGTACAGTATTTCTTCTTCTTATTTACCCAGTTGTGGACATTTCTTCAAACATTTCTTCAAAATCTGTCCCCTGCAATAATTTTCAGCTGGGAGTAGGACACCGAGATCCACACCTTGAAGGAAGAAACGCTATCAAACTGAGTCATGGTTGCCGGGTCTTACCCATGCCCTGCTATAGCAATGTGTTGTAAGGAAGGAGCAAGTGCAGACAGGGAATCCTCCAACAAATCTGTGGAAAGAAATCTGTGACTCTCTCAATAAGTTGGGCTTCGAATGTGTATGGCAGGGTTGCGGGGAAAAATATGAAAGCATGAATATGTTGTTTGAAAGAAGCCTGCTGAAGGTTAATGGTGTAATGGGGTAAATAAAGTGGCCTTATTATGACTACTTCTTGCAAATTCATGACTTGCCTCTGAATCAAATACAACCAGCTGATTCAATTCATGACTCTTATTCTGAGAATGAAGAAGAAGGTAATATCACAGCTGCACACTGTCATTTCCTGTTTGTTTAGTACCTTAATCTAAAAGTTTTTTATTTTATTTTCAGACCCAAAACTCTGGGGTGATCAAATAGTTGAACTACTTATACAGAGAAAGGAGGCATTTGTTTAAGTCATCAAAGTCTACTACTCGTCACACTACTCTGTACCAAGAAATTTCGGTCATGATTTTTTACTTTAAGAAAGTTATATCCAGTCATTGGTAGGTCATTCCTCCAGAAATTGCTTTTCTGTGCTATACAGTGTATAGTATGCCTCTGCCAGGTCTAAGTAAGCTGCTTTTTTTCAGGGTTTACTTTAATCAGTTTCCCCTTAATATCATGCTCCTTTTTGTGCCCTGCAGGAATATGTGCTGTGGCTCTTACTCTACTGCAAGAAAGAAATCGCATTGTGGTCCTAAATCTGCCATGTGAGACAGCTCTTCGTTTTCGCACTGAAAGCTAAATTGGGGCACAATATAAAAGTGCCACGTCGAGGAGGTGCATATGTCATTAAGAACTATGTGCCTTGTCAATTGAAATTCACACAATGTGAGGGATTATTATCATGCAAGCTGCTTTTAAAATTAAAGCATAATGCTGAAGGGAATCCAGCCTGTTTCAAAGCTAGATTGGTGGTTACAGATTTATCTCAGAGATGCGCTCAGAATTATCATCAAACATCCGTAGTCAGGCATGCAACTATCAGATTATTACTTGCAACTGCTGTTTGCACAGATGTTCATACTAATCATTTGGATGTTAAAACTGCATTCTTGAATGGATAGTTGTCCGTTTATGGATGAAAAATAATGTGTCTGAAGTTCATAAGCAAAACAAAACAATTTGTGGTTTGTTACAAGCTTCAAGAATGTTGAATTTAATTATAAAGTGTGCAGGTTCTGCAAAGTCAATACATGACAACCTTTTGTAAGTCAACATAAGTAAGGGTTTTGTGTTCCATATGTATTGCTGTTCATGTAGATGAAATGATAGTGTTTTGCAATGGTGAGACTAAACTTAAAGAAATTGTGTCTATTCTCATCAGAAAACTGGAAAATAAGGATTTTGGGTGTGTGGCAAATTTTCTAGGCCTTGGTGTCGGTAGTGACTTACAATATAAGATGATCAGATTAGGGTAATTACTGCATTGAGTTGTTAATAATTAAATACGTTGTGTTGGGTGCTAGTTGTAAGCTATTAGCAGTTTTAGCTCACTTAAAAGTAAGGGTAAGAGATTGTGAGAAGAAGGGAATTTCAAATGTCAAAGTGTGATTGGTAGTGAGAAGCATTGGCAGGATGCATAGGGAGTTCTTCATTACCTAATTGATACCATAAATACTCACAAGAAAATGAATGATAGCCTGGGAGAAATGGCCAGTGCACACCATGGAAGTTGTCGAGGATGTTATCATTTCTAAAATATTTTCTTATGCTCAGTGGCTGGGCAATAAGGTGGTGCTTGAGATGGCTGCCCCTGCAGATCGGCTGGTGCCGTATAGTGGTGTTGCAACCCTGTGCCTCATGAGCGTTCTAAGCATATTGGTGTTCAACATCATTTTATCAGAGTGCATATGTTAATTGGTATGTTGGGTCACAGGTAATGTTGGTTTTACCCAGGTGATGTCGACATTATCCGAGGGCCCTGGGTTTGAATTTGCGTATGTCAGCCATTAGTCTTATAATTGAAAAACAGAAAAAGAAAATCAACAGCGGATGTTTATTAGGAACAAATGAGACCAACCATGAGGGAGGCGTTTGCCAGTGATGTGTGGCTGAACTGTTTTTGAAAAACCAAAAGAAAATAAAGTTTATGTCGCCACAATAAGGTTTGTAATTTTTAAGGGAAAAGTTCATGTAGGTTGACCCACATGGTTAAGGATGGTCCACCTTCAATCATTCCCTCAGACATATAGTACTAGGAGCGCTTCACATGTCAAACTAATTTAATTGGATACATACACAAGAAAGCAAAGGTAAGGCTGATGCCTCATGAGAACGTTTCCAAAGTGCACCCTTTTCTGCACATGACATAAATTTAGGAGAGGCCAAATTTGAAGCCAAATCTTATTAGTACACAAAAACTACATGGACTAATACACTAATCACAAAGAGAAAGAAAAAGTGATGAGGGAATTTCTGCACGCCAGGAAAAAGGCTGTGTGCAACTCAAATTTTATTCTAGGGACGTACCCCAAAGTTACTCATAGGGAGATCCTATCCTTCCCTATTGACGTGATCCATGAACGCCGTTTCATACAAATGAGACGCTCTTTCTAGAAAGTTTCCAATTGCCACGTCCCTGTCTCTGAAAACGTCCATTTCTAGGTCGTCCGAAAGCGCCTTGATCCTGTCATCTGTCAGCACTGTTTTCCAGCATCGACCTCTTTTGGCACCCTCGCCTCCACGTTGAAGGTGGACGTCAAGATCGGCAGTGTGCTCCAGCTGTGCTAAGGCTTCAATGAAAACAAAGATGTTGGGACGATATGCCCCTACAGCCTTCCTCAACATCTTATTATGAGTTTCGCATGCATTATTAGTCCTATGCTGCGCCCCATACAGCGACATCCATTCCTGTCGGTAATCATTACTAATCCACCGCTGGCCAACATAGGTAAAAAAGTCCCGTAGCAGATATGATACAACTACATCTTCTTGCCTCGCCTGACTCTTAACAATGTTGAGGGCAGCCCGAAAGAAGGGCTGTGGTAGAAGCGATATGGCACATGCTTTACGTATGTAGATGAGAATGCTTAGAAAAGCTCTCCGAAACCTCATGAGGCGTAGCTTCTTGGCCTTCTTCACAAAAGCTCTACAAAGATGCCATATGCATCCTTCCAGACGAGCAGCTGTGTCAAAACAAAATCAGCATTTTAGAAAGCGCACCCAGTGGCACATGTGAGAGAATAATGCAGAAACTGACCTGGAAAAGCCTCTTGCCATGCCCTTTGTTGAGCATATTCCCAATCTGTCATGATTACGTCAGGATTGAAGTTCGGGCAAAGTTGTTTGATCAATGCGAAAACTGCTCTGTAAGCCGCCAAGGTGCGTCTCTCCATTAAAATCCACCCCAATGGTATCACCTGAAAAAAAAAATAAAGCTATATACAATACTGAAGTTAAGTTAAGTTAAGCCTGTCGGCTGACGCCCACCCCCACCCTGACGGGGGGATGTTGCATCTGGGCGGATCCATTTGCTGGCTCGAGTCGGTATTGTAACCGCCGACACGGGGCCCAGGCCAACCACCTGAAAGTAGAGTCTTAGCACAGTGCCACCCCGGCCAACCCTCGACAGGGAGAAGCCGGGGCCCCCGGAAGGGCAAGGGCCACACTGGGCCGGGGGAGGGTTAGGGTAAGTGAGCAAGTGAGCAGAAGGAAGAGAGAGGGGCAGAGCAGGTGGGCCGAAGCAGGGGAGGCAGTGTGAAGCAAGGCGAGAAGCCGTGCATTGTGGGTGCTAGAGGTGTGCCCCGTGGTGGTGCGGCGCCGGTCCCTGCGGCTCCAGCGGGTTGACTAGCTCAGCTGGAGCACAGCCGCTCTGTAGCACTAGGAGGAACCTCCCCCGATTGGGGACGGCCCCGACCCTAGAGGCGCCAGCCGGCGCGGCGCAGCCCAGTTGGAGCAGCAAGCGTGTCGCCCACTCGTTGGAGCCGGTGCAGCCGCCCTGTAGCCCTAGGTGGAACGACCCGGATTGGGGAGGGTCCTGGCCTCGGGGCGGGCGGGGGGCAGCCCGCAGCACCCACTCCGCCCGACACCAACGAGTACCTGGACCTCTACCACCCGGGACTGCGGCCACTACGGGGAGGGCCCTGGCCTCGCGGCGGGCGGGGGGCAGCCCGCAGCACCCACTCCGCCAACAGCACCAACGAGTATCTGGACCTCTACCACCCGGGACTGCGGCCACTACGGGGAGGGCCCTGGCCTCGGGGCGGGCGGGGGGCAGCCCGCAGCACACACTCCGCTACCGACACCAACGAGTACCTGGACCTCTACCACCCGGGACAGCGGCCACAACGGGGAGGATCCTGGCCTCGGGGCGGGCGGGGGGCAGCCCGCAGCACACACTCCGCTACCGACACCAACGAGTACCTTGAGCACGTTGGAGAAGCAGCCGTGGCGTCGCCGGTGCAACCGCCCTGTAGCCCTCGGTGGAGCGTCCCGGATTGGGGACGGTCCGGACTAGGTGCACCAGCCGGCGCAGACCCGTTGGAGCAGCGACCGTGGCGCCAGTGGAGCCGGTGCAGCCGCCCTGTAGCGCTAGGTGGAGCCTCCCCCTGTTGGGGACGGCCAGGCCCTAGAGGCGCCGGCGGGTTGCCTGCGCCACACCCGCCCAGTGATGCCGGCCTGTATGTGCCCGTGAGATCCTCTCCAGGCTGCGGCCGGGACGATGTGGCCGTGCTTGCGCTTCATGCTCATGCGAGGGGAAGAGAGAGATGGAGACAGGCATTAGCGAGTAGCAAGGTGAAGAAGTTGTAATATCCAGCTTAACTAGCACCCTTGAGATGTGTGTCAGGCATTTTGTAACTGCCATCGGGGCCCCGGTCAGCCAGCAGGAGCCGATAGTAGCTTCCAGGGTGCGCGCCGTGGACGCTGCCTGCCTGGAGGAGAGCAGCGGCCGGCGGGCAAGCATGCAGACTAGGACGACAGACAGGCTAGACATAGCAGGCAGAAAGCAGGAAAGCGACAGAGAGATTAAGCCCCAGTGGCCGCCCTATTGGCGACCTTAGGTCTAACCTGTACCTTTCCCCCGCACCCCTTAAAGCAATATACAAATACTAAAGATCACAAAACTCAGAACTGTACATTACAACATAAGCTCTTGCAATGGAACTTAAAACGCAAAACAATATTGGCAGAGAATGTTTATCTTTCAATCCCTATTTAATGGAACTGCATCAACATACCACATTTCTCCAGGTGGTGACCAACACGAAGCACTGTGAGGAACGGGGGATTAAGGGCCTACAACGAAATGTTCCTTCAGCAAACACAATCTTCACTTGGGCCATGAAGTTAAGCATGCGTGGGGAAAAAAAGCCACATGATGCGACCCATCTGTTGCTGTGGTGGATCCCGCATACAGGTTTTCCGACTCATCAACTGTCTTTGACAGATCGTTGTTTCTGAGAAGCAGCTGGGTCAGATCCCTCAATGTTTGCGGTATAGCTGGGTAGCGTTGCATACGAGCCCTATACAGAGTACTACGCAGTCGCCTCAGGGTCATTTTGGATCTCACACGCTTTGTATACCTGAAAAAAATAAAGTTTGTTAATAGTTTTTGAAATTCATCATATCTCCACCCTCAGCTTGAAGCGCATCACACACCTCATATCACGTCTGGCTTGATCAATTATCTCTTGGTATGTGACATATCTCCGACCATTAACAACCTCGTCGACCACATTTTGACGGAAATGTCGAAAACCGACAAAATCCGGGTCCGGTAGGTGGTTGTGCGGCTTAGTGTGTCGAAACCCACCTCCCAACCGCAGAATTGCCCGGCCATGGCAATTGTGGGTTTTGAACAATACGCACTTGAAATAGATTGAGGATGTTGTCTCCACATTATAATGATACACATAACCGCCGTCCCCTTGATGGTAAATGTGAGAGCCATCCCTATAGCCTCCCTCGCTTATCAGACGGACGGCATCGACAGCATTCGCGACGAGTGTCAAGACACATAGGCTGCAATCAGATGTGGAAACAACATTAGTTCTTCAACAAAACAGAAACAGAGGGTAGCAATGCAATGTAAAAATAATAATTTACCACAGGAGCCAGAATCGAGCGAAAACCCGCATCTCGTCTCAGGACTAAAGTCCTGGATCCAGGACTTTACTCAGGACCATGCAGAACACCTTGAGACATTTAGGCGGGAATGTAGGGTACACCACGGCAGTGCCAGGAAACTGCAGGAAACTCCCGGTGGTAGGGGAAAGGAGTGGGGGAAGCCAAAAGTGGAGGAAGAAACAAATGAATTAGTGCCTTCGTTCACCAACTTCTAAAAGCCAGCATTAAATTAATAAAAGCCATTGTGATTTAGATACGTCGGAATTTACTAAACGTTTCTGAAAGATCTAAGAAAAACGATCGTTTCAAAGTATGTCAATTTTCTTTTCAATGTTGTCGGGCTGGTAGCATCTGATACTCCAGTTTGCGTTTGTGGTGATTCGCTAAAACCGGGGGAGTGGCCAGTGGTGGCCAGGCACTGACATCACGGCCTGATTGGGCCAGGCCAGGCACGCCACCCGCGGAAGTCCATAATTTTCCAATGTTTTTCGCATCTAGTCCATTACTTACAAGCCTTTGGGATGGACAGGGAATGGCTCGGAGAGACCGTCTTTATCTTGAATACGAAGAATAGATTTAGACCAGCGAAAAGGCAACAGAGTCTATGCATGTGGAACTTTCCTTAAATAATAAGTTGTATTTTTTTTTTCGTTTTTCGTTTTCTTTTTGAAGCGAAACTGGATGCACATGCCAGAAGGACAACATCAGTAATGCTGAACAGAACTTTTCAAAATTTTATTTACAAAACACAATAATTACAGGCGATCAGGGAAAAATCCTGGGAGACGAAAAGTCCTCCACCGGTACGTGCTTAATTTAACTGTACTTTTTTGGAAGACTCCAAAAATAGAAATTCTTCGACATCCTTACTGCAGCCCTTTGCGGTCATATACCCATAAATAATTGCCTGCAGAGGGAGAGAAGTATTTGTCACATTATCAAACGTCACAGTGTTTTCTTTGGAACAAGAAAGCGCCTAGGTACAGTTGTTGATGGTTTGATGTGATCAATGATATATTTATGTCTTTATGTCTGAGAGCCCACAAAACAAGTTTGGGACAACTTAGCATTTTCCCCAAAACTGTATCCCTGTCCAAATGGACCCTTTTGCCCGTAGGCTTACTTACTTCAGGTACCATGACCCCTATACGGTAGAGCGGATGCTGATCAATTTCATAGGAATCCAACGTAGCAAAGAAGTCAGTCACCTGTTGACAAATGCATGATTGATAAAATTGGAAGGCATCTCTGTAAATACCACATCCGTGAAAGTTTCCTGTATTTCTAAGAAAAGGCATCTAAGAGAAACTCACCATATCTGGAAATGGGGCGAATGGACCCAAACCCTCTGCCATCCATCCATTTCGTTGCAGGAATAGATCGTGTCTTCGGCTAGGGACCTCTCCTCTAGACACCTTCCCCAAATAAACCGCACAAGCCTCACTTTTGATTATCTGAAGAATGCTCTCTGCCTCCTGCATAAATGATTCTTTTTCCTGTCGGGAAGAAGTACACGTTTTAGAATCCATTCCCTCTTTACAATTGTCGAGCCAAATAAAACTCACCTCTGGCATGACCACCATCTCAGGCGGGACAGTTTCCAACTCCCTCAGGATTTCGACGCGGCGCTTTTCCTCATATTCTTGTTCGCTCAGATCTGCAGTAGAATCTGAAAAAAAAAGGAAGGAAAGTTGTATATTTATATACCGATGCTGATGATCCAACCCACATGTCTCCAGGAGCGAATCCGGTTGTACATGCCACAAGGACACTATCAGTGATGCTGAAACGCAGGCTCGGACTGGCTCGGGCTGGGGCCCGTTCCAAAGGATATGCACAGAGTTAAGACTTGTACGAAGTTGCAGACAAATTGAACACGCGGAGGGGGATGCAACTCAATTAATCTGGTTGACAAGATACCTGCCCTTGCCCCAAGCACAATAATTTGGTAAATGCGTGAACTGTCTTGCAGAAATAAAATGAAACATGACAGCTACCCGACCAACTGAGTGAAATAGGACCACTCCTTGGTGAGGGCTAGGCACTCCACTCCTGCATTGCACAAATAAAAGTGGCGTTGAAAACTGTTCTTCTAGAAGCCTCACATGCCCTCAGCTATCTCAGTTTTTATTTCAATACATTGTAATTCTTGTAAAGAAATTTATAATGACTGTTCTAAGAGGGTTGTTCGGGCTGCCGGGGCCCTTAGGTAACCAGTCCGACCCAGCTGAAACGTACTTTCAAAGATAAATTAATACAACCTTTGGTGAGACAATCAAATCAATGCAACAATGGCAGGGCAAGAAAAAGTTTAATCCTAAGAGACTGGGACAGTTTCCCACATCTGCTTCACCACAGCACCGCATACACCTCTCCGCGTGGCTGACTTACTGTCCAAAACAGTCCCAGCAGAAGACATTTTTGCAATCTGTACAGTGATGGGGGTAGGTCGCAACGCCTGGACACAAGTATGTGAAACAATGCTTACTTTTATCAAGGTCTAGTCCGACTGCGGCTCATCTTCGTTCTCCGTGTCAGAGAAATAAACACGGTCAACTGCAATAAGTGATGAAAGGAGAAGGAACCACAGAAAGTGAGAAATGCACAGAAGAGCCACAAGAATGGCAGAAGATACTCAATATCTTCATGAACATGCATTTGTACAGCTTCAAATTATATTCAAAAAAAAATCTAACTGTAGTAAATTCTGGTCGGGTGATAAAAAACGTACTATATACTCCAGGTATAAGAGCCTTACACACTTGTCTCTATATTTCTTTTACCTTGTGACTCTATGGAAGAGTTGCTTTAGTACCAAATTATCTCATACCTTTTTTAGTCTGTTTTAACTTTGCAGCCTTGTGGACAGCCTTTGGCACCTCTTCCTTATGCTTCTTAGGTTTCCCTAAAAAAATAAGAGTAAAGATAGACCCCCTTTAAGACAGGTGCAACACAGGCTAATACAGGTATACACACCTTTAGGCCGTCGACGCCGATGCCGCGTTCGGCGGCTTCAGCGGGACATTGTCCCTTAGCTCTCTTTGGTGTGGGGCGGAGCGGGCCTGGTGTGCCCGCCATTCTTTGTACACGCGTGGTTCGTGATATGTATATGTACCAATTCACTGCTAACGAATAGTAATTACATCAGTGCGCTTTGTATGTTCGGGACGCAACGACTGTAATCGTGACGTTTTAAGGAAATGCATTGTAAAGGTTATGTTAAGTGTACTGTTTTGGGTTCCTGTCGTCTGTTAATCAACATGCATCCAAACCTTGTGTTCTTATTCACCTTGATGACCTTGCCCTTTAGTGCTTCTAAAACGCCGATGAATGCAGGACACGTTTTGCTGCTGTTCGGTCTCTCGTGGAGAGTAAGCGCGACCTTCTGGAGTCTTGGCTTTAACGCCGCGCAAACACATCTTACAGAACTTGGCGGAGGAAGTAGTTAAGAGCTAAAACAACGGTCGCAGAATGCACTTTAGAGCTAAAGCAAAGGGCAGGCCCTAAGAGCTAAAATGACACCTTAGAGCAAAAACTTTAGAGCAAGAGAAATGAACGAAATCGACCTTTAGAGCAAAAATGTTTAGAGCTGTCGGGACGCAGCCCCTTGTTGCGTGAATGCAATACTAGGGCCACAGTAGTATAATATTCATCAAGCAGTTTTAAATGGATTTGCATTATGCACACGAACAGTTCACAGCAAGTTTTTTCAGTATTCTGGAATTCTATGTGTGTTAACCGGTTAACAGGTTAATGGTGTCAAGTTGGAGAGTGCACTTGGGACTCTACATATCTTCTGACGTACTCTGCCGTTTCGTCCAGGTCTGCTTTATCCACAATCTCTGCACCTAGCGTGTCAACACCCGTCGCGACGACAACCAAGATGGATTGGTCTATTTCAACATTACCTCACCCTGATTCCGAACAAGGTAAGTTATATGTTTCTTGTATTCTGGAGTGAAATGGCTATCTCGGAACCTCAAAACGTTACGCGCGCAGTCAAATGGTTGCGAATGGTGCATCATGGTATTATAAACTTGGTTACGTTAAGTTGAACAGTTGCTATGCAAATCCCGAAGTAATCAGTTTATAACCTTACGAAAGTTTTTTTCTTAAGCTTGCAATGTTTTTCATTTATTACTGCACACTGCAAATAAAATGCAGGGGCGCCATAACGTTTCGAAAACAGGGAGGGCCAAGGGTGACCCCGCCCTGCCGCTAGTCCCCCCTATCCCCTATTTTTACAGGGCAGAGCGGTTTCGTAATTCGCGTACTTTTGCAACTTCACGGGTAAGTGACATAAATGTTCCTGGAGGTTGACAGTGTCAGTTCTCGCACGCCAGGAAGTCGGACCACGGAACCGACGGAAAACGGGTCAACACAAGGGATAAATTGCACACATCATGAATCATGTGAAGAAAATGATTCTCGTGCCGCACGACAGTGTGGCACGCATGCATGATGCGCCTACAGATAGTCCTCAAATTCAGATGAGTGCCCTAGACTCAGAAATGAGTCATATCCTAAACAAACAATATGCAGACGACTCAGAAAAATGAAAAAGGTACAATGAAGCACTTTAAAGGTATCTTCACTTCTCTAATGAGTCTCGGAAACCGATTTCGATTCAGCTCGAGTCTGTGGACAGAAAGGATGAAGACTCTGTCTCACAAATGCGAGAGCAGCTCGGCTCTGTGGTGCCAAAGACATATACAGAGCAAGCACTGAGGATTTACGATTATTTGTCTCAGACCGGTTCACTGATCACATGGGACACAACAGGAGCTGTCACTATAGGTGATGCTAAGCAAACTCACTCAAATATCATCGACCTGATCAGTGATCTCACACGATATAGCAAAAATATAGAACCTATAGGCGTAGGGAAATTCATACAGGCTCTGGCCCACATGAACATTCCCCTGGAATTAATAGGCAACGAAAAACGGAGACACGCCATTCATCAGGCGAAACAGTCAGGTGGTGGTCATGGTGTCGACACGACAGTCACAGCGCTCAAGCGAACTAGTCGAAAAGTCCGACAAAAAACTGCCAAAGGTGTCAAAACCCAACCATAAGGATGGAAATCTTGATAAAGTGTTCCACACACCTCGCCATCCTGCGTCCTACAGTACACCATGGAAGCTTTGGCGAGCTACAGGAGAAACGAAGGAAAAAATAGGCACCTTTCTGCAAGGGGAAGATGCTTATACCTTGCACAAACCCGCAAGGCGTCATTTTCCTCGTAATGTCACCTATGCTGATAATATCGATGACTGTTGGCAGACTGATCTGACAGACTTCCAGTCTTTAAGAGAAGATAATCACAACTACGCCTACATTTTGTGTGTAATCGATGTCTTCTCTAAATTTGCCTGGGGCGTGCCTATCAAGGACAAGTCAGCAAAGTCGATTGTCAGTGGCTTCGAAAAAATATTTAAGGACACAAAACATCGTCCCACACGTCTTTTCTCTGACAACGGCAAAGAGTACAGGAACAAAGTGTTCCAAAAGTATCTGAAAGATCAGGACATAAAGTATTTTCACACTTTTGATCCTGAGACAAAATGTTCTATAGTCGAACGTTGGCAGAGAACTCTGAAAACAAAATTATTTAAGAGATTTACTGCCACTGGCAACTACTGTTACGTAGACGGTTTGTTGGATGAGACAGTCAACGCCTATAATCACACCGTTCACAGGTCTATTAAAATGAGACCCGTGGATGTGACAGCTGATCGTGTATTAGAAGTGTACAACAACCTCTATGGCGGCCAAAAAGAAACGAAGAAGCCGAAGTTCAGAGTCGGGGACTTCGTCAGAATCAGTAGAGAAAAGCAAAGATTCGAAAAAGGATACAACTGGTACTGGAGCGAGGAGATTTATAAGATCTCTCAGGTCATTCCTCATGACTTGCCGGTGTACCGGTTGGAGGATCTCGATCAGGATAAGATTGAGGGCACGTTTTATGAGCAGGAGCTTCAGAAGGTCACGAAGCCCGAGGCCTTCCAAATAGAATATATAGTGCGGTCTAAGACAGAGAAAGGCATTCGCAAACACCTTGTTCACTGGAGAGGTTATCCTGAGAAATCTCGCTCTTGGATTCTCGACAGCGACCTCATCACGAGCTAAGATGGATTTCTATGCTTATCTTCCTAGCAATGCTAGCCCTGATGTTTATCCTGACAACAAAACATCGCATTTTAAAATCGAACTCTCTAAAAGAATGGAATTGCACGGGAGATGGCAGGCAGCTCTCATCGAGCTCCATTATCCTAACACCGTAGCACAAGTCCTTGAAGGTGAAAATGAGATCACTATCCAGTCTGATCATCTCATCGACACCGTGTATGTACAGCCGGGGACGTATCCAAACAAGGAGGAATTTCTTGTAGCTATTCATCAAGCTGTAAGAACGTTCGATAACGACATTCATGGGAAAAATCCTTTCGAGGAGACACCCGACAGACGCCTTGTGTTTGACGCTTTCACTCAGGATGCCAAGGCGAAGGTCACTTTCTCGCCACGGCTGGCACTTCAGCTTGGACTGGAGCATCCCGGCCCCTATCCTGCGAACGAGCGTACACACGCAGCTAAGCCCGTCGATATCTCTCTGGGTATCCCCTCCCAGATGTTCGTGTACTTGGACATCTTGTCAGATCAGATCGTGGGGCACACAAGGGCACCGCTCCTCCGGACGGTCCCACTTAGTATAAATACGACGTACGGTAGCATGTCGATATTTCACTGTGAGCACCCAATCTACTTCGAGTTGAAGACAAAGTCTTTTGACACTGTGGAAATCGATATAAGGGACCACGCAGGCCGATACATGCCATTCGATCACGGAACGTTAACGCTGCCAGTGCACTTTAAACAGCTGTGATGGTTCCACAGACGCATTACAACGACTATTACGTGAATCAGGCGGGCGGCGGTGGTGCTGGGAATTATTACGCCGGCGCCCCGTATCAGAAAGGCTACGGCTAGGCGGTCTATTTCGATCGGTTTTTCCTTTGTTCCGGAGCGGCGCGGCTGCTGTCGGTCGGGAGGCTGCCCGAGCCGGTAGTTCTGTAATGGCTGACGTCGCGGCCGGTCATAATTTAAAGGAAAGCATGAATAAGCAAGTTCAAGAACTTGTTACTCAGTTGAAACGAAAGACCGAGGACGGAATGAAGGGGTCTGGGGCTATAGAAAGGCTTAAGGCTAGACGTGGAGCTCATTCTGCAAAGAGAAAGACGTCAAGTATTCAAGATCTTCTATCCTAATGGCTTTCATGCATCCTCAGTCGAACGAGTGCCTCCGCTCAGAAAGTAGAAATTTCACTCGGCAAGATTTTTGTCACCTCGCCTGAAAGCGCCGCACAGGGCAGAGCGGTCTCGTAATTTGAATACTTCTGCAACTTCACGGGTAGGTGACAAAAATGTTACCGCAGGTTGACACTGTCGGTACTCGCACACCAGGTAGTCGGAACACTAAACCGACGGAAAACTATGCCGTAATGGCCCTGGTTATTACTGCTTCTCTTAATCCTGGAGGGAATACAAATCTAAATACCTTAGCTGCGTTTGACTTATGCTGGTCTGCGATACACGTGATAAGTCTGAAACTGCGTCGTAAGGTAGGCAGACCCACAGACCCAAGGGGGCTCGTATGTGTAATATTCATGAGACTTCCTCTGGAACTAGTGTCGCTCAGGGTCTCGACTGCATTCCCTATCCGTAAGCCAACAACGCGGCGCGGCCCGCGCTGTTGCTACAACAGTTCGGTTGTTGTAGCTCAGTCTGTACATGGCGCTTGCCCAATAAACGCTCAGCTCCTCAACTCCGATGCCTCAGAAATTTTCCAGTGTTCGCCAGTACGGGACGGTGTATTACCATTAAACGAAGGAAGAAAGGGTGAACTGCAAGTAGACCTGTGGAGACCAGGCGCTAAACGAAAACATACTTACTTCGAAGGCAGAAAAACGAGAAGTGTGTTTGGCGCACTGGATTCCGGTTCTGATGAGCCTTCGGCTAAAGTACATGTCGCAAATGATAATGAATGTCCCGCCAGCCAACTAAACTTAGACGCTCACCTCACCTGCGAAAATGATAAAGATTACTGGAACAGTCTACCGGAATCAGAGAAACGTTCAGTCGCTAGACCCGCTCAAAAGAGAGAGGCTGATCTGTCCAAGAAAAGCGCAGAGAAAAGAAGTGAGGTTTTTGACAGTTCTGGTGGGTAATTTAACAATATCAGCGATAACGTTATCCCCGGCTGTGTGAGATGTGCTCCAAATTCTCAGAGATTCATACCATGGTCCTTATTTACTACCACCTAAGCAACTTACCGCTTACGGAAGCCTTGAAAAATGAAGATCAACGTCACATATGGCAGACATGAGGAGGAGACAAGACGAGGCCAATATTAGATAGCGGTCAGGATTACCGACGAAAAACGACCACGACCACTAGATACTTCGGTACAATATAGTACAGGAGTGCGTGCGAATTTACGTACCTAAGTACGATCGTACGTAAATTATGTACAGTAATAAGGATTTGTACACAATTGCGTACAATATTGTATGCAAAAACGTACGAAAGTATACGTAAGCTAAGTATGCATAATTTCGTACCCACTTCAGCACAAAATTATACAGCAGCATTCAGCGTGCAAAAAGGGGGTTTCAGGCGTGATGTATAGGAACTTTCAGTGAAATGAATTAATTTGAATGTCGGGATTTCCTGCGCGGGCGTAGAAGATTATTGTGTTAGCGGGACCCCGGACGCGCAGTAGAGATAGGCGGGTCTCATCGCGATGGATCCATGTGTGCAATTTATCCCCTGTAGTGACCATGTGGGATTAGAAGTACGTCATACGATTTTATAGCAACATCGTAAACACAGTAAACACAGTAAAACAGCAGAACACGGTAAAACACACAACACAGTAAAAATCCTACGAAGAAAATGAAGTCTGCTTTCGTACCCCACTGTTCATGTGTCAGTTCCGCACTATCTGCAGACGGTAAAGAAGGTGCGTATATTTTTCCACAGTTTAGCGTTCTAATGCCGTAAAGTTATATTTTTTGCAATCTTTTTGTCATCAAATATATGCGACCTTGTTGCGTGAATGCAATACTAGGGCCACAGTAGTATAATATTCATCAAGCAGTTTTAAATGGATTTGCATTATGCACACGAACAGTTCACAGCAAGTTTTTTCAGTATTCTGGAATTCCATGTGTGTTAACCGTGTTAACAGGTTAATGGTGTCGAGTTGAAGAGTGCACTTGGGACTCTACATATCTTCTGACGTACTCTGCCGTTTCGTCCAGGTCTGCTTTATCCACAATCTCTGCACCTAGCGCGTCAACACCCGTCGCGACGACAACCAAGATGGATTGGTCTATTTCAACATTACCTCATCCTGATTCCGAACAAGGTAAGTTATATGTTTCTTGTATTCTGGAGTGAAATGGCTATCTCGGAACCTCAAAGCGTTACGCGCGCAGTCAAATGGTTGCGAATGGTGCATCATGGTATTATAAACTTGGTTACGTTAAGTTGAACAGTTGCTATGCAAATCCCGAAGTAATCAGTTTATAATCTTACAAAAGTTTTTTTCTTAAGCTTGCAAAGTTTTTTATTCATTACTGCACACTGCAAATAAAATGCAGGGGCGCCATAACGTTTCGAAAACAGGGAGGGCCAAGGGTGACCCCGCCCTGCCGCTAGTCCCCCCTATCCCCTATTTTTACAGGGCAGAGCGGTTTCGTAATTCGCGTACTTTTGCAACATCACGGGTAAGTGACATAAATGTTCCTGGAGGTTGACAGTGTCAGTTCTCGCACGCCAGGAAGTCGGACCACGGAACCGACGGAAAACGGGTCAACACAAGGGATAAATTGCACACATCATGAATCATGTGAAGAAAATGATTCTCGTGCCGCACGACAGTGTGGCACGCATGCATGATGCGCCTACAGATAGTCCTCAAATTCAGATGAGTGCCCTAGACTCAGAAATGAGTCATATCCTAAACAAACAATATGCAGACGACTCAGAAAAATGAAAAAGGTACAATGAAGCACTTCAAAGGTATATTCACTTCTCTAATGAGTCTCGGAAACCGATTTCGATTCAGCTCGAGTCTGTGGACAGAAAGGATGAAGACTCTGTCTCACAAATGCGAGAGCAGCTCGGCTCTGTGGTGCCAAAGACATATACAGAGCAAGCACTGAGGATTTACGATTATTTGTCTCAGACCGGTTCACTGATCACATGGGACACAACAGGAGCTGTCACTATAGGTGATGCTAAGCAAACTCACTCAAATATCATCGACCTGATCAGTGATCTCACACGATTTAGAAAAAATATAGAACCTATAGGCGTAGGGAAATTCATACAGGCTCTGGCCCACATGAACATTCCCCTGGAATTAATAGGCAACGAAAAAAGGAGACACGCCATTCATCAGGCGAAACAGTCAGGTGGTGGTCATGGTGTCGACACGACAGTCACAGCGCTCAAGCGAACTAGTCGAAAAGTCCGACAAAAAACTGCCAAAGGTGTCAAAACCCAACCATAAGGATGGAAATCTTGATAAAGTGTTCCACACACCTCGCCATCCTGCGTCCTACAGTACACCATGGAAGCTTTGGCGAGCTACAGGAGAAACGAAGGAAAAAATAGGCACCTTTCTGCAAGGGGAAGATGCTTATACCTTGCACAAACCCGCAAGGCGTCATTTTCCTCGTAATGTCACCTATGCTGATAATATCGATGACTGTTGGCAGACTGATCTGACAGACTTCCAGTCTTTAAGAGAAGATAATCACAACTACGCCTACATTTTGTGTGTAATCGATGTCTTCTCTAAATTTGCCTGGGGCGTGCCTATCAAGGACAAGTCAGCAAAGTCGATTGTCAGTGGCTTCGAAAAAATATTTAAGGACACAAAACGTCGTCCCACACGTCTTTTCTCTGACAACGGCAAAGAGTACAGGAACAAAGTGTTCCAAAAGTATCTGAAAGATCAGGACATAAAGTATTTTCACACTTTTGATCCTGAGACAAAATGTTCTATAGTCGAACGTTGGCAGAGAACTCTGAAAACAAAATTATTTAAGAGATTTACTGCCACTGGCAACTACTGTTACGTAGACGGTTTGTTGGATGATACAGTCAACGCCTATAATCACACTGTTCACAGGTCCATTAAAATGAGACCCGTGGATGTGACAGCTGATCGTGTATTAGAAGTGTACAACAACCTCTATGGCGGCCAAAAAGAAACGAAGAAGCCGAAGTTCAGAGTCGGGGACTTCGTCAGAATCAGTAGAGAAAAGCAAAGATTCGAAAAAGGATACAACTGGTACTGGAGCGAGGAGATTTATAAGATCTCTCAGGTCATTCCTCATGACTTGCCGGTGTACCGGTTGGAGGATCTCGATCAGGATAAGATTGAGGGCACGTTTTATGAGCAGGAGCTTCAGAAGGTCACGAAGCCCGAGGCCTTCCAAATAGAATATATAGTGCGGTCTAAGACAGAGAAAGGCATTCGCAAACACCTTGTTCACTGGAGAGGTTATCCTGAGAAATCTCGCTCTTGGATTCTCGACAGCGACCGCATCACGAGCTAAGATGGATTTCTATGCTTATCTTCCTAGCAATGCTAGCCCTGATGTTTATCCTGACAACAAAACATCGCATTTTAAAATCGAACTCTCTAAAAGAATGGAATTGCACGGGAGATGGCAGGCAGCTCTCATCGAGCTCCATTATCCTAACACCGTAGCACAAGTCCTTGAAGGTGAAAATGAGATCACTATCCAGTCTGATCATCTCATCGACACCGTGTATGTACAGCCGGGGACGTATCCAAACAAGGAGGAATTTCTTGTAGCTATTCATCAAGCTGTAAGAACGTTCGATAACGACATTCATGGGAAAAATCCTTTCGAGGAGACACCCGACAGACGCCTTGTGTTTGACGCTTTCACTCAGGATGCCAAGGCGAAGGTCACTTTCTCGCCACGGCTGGCACTTCAGCTTGGACTGGAGCATCCCGGCCCCTATCCTGCGAACGAGCGTACACACGCAGCTAAGCCCGTCGATATCTCTCTGGGTATCCCCTCCCAGATGTTCGTGTACTTGGACATCTTGTCAGATCAGATCGTGGGGCACACAAGGGCACCGCTCCTCCGGACGGTCCCACTTAGTATAAATACGACGTACGGTAGCATGTCGATATTTCACTGTGAGCACCCAATCTACTTCGAATTGAAGACAAAGTCTTTTGACACTGTGGAAATCGATATAAGGGACCACGCAGGCCGATACATGCCATTCGATCACGGAACGTTAACGCTGCTAGTGCACTTTAAACAGCTGTGATGGCTCCACAGACGCATTACAACGACTATTACGTGAATCAGGCGGGCGGCGGTGGTGCTGGGAATTATTACGCCGGCGCCCCGTATCAGAAAGGCTACGGCTAGGCGGTCTATTTCGATCGGTTTTTCCTTTGTTCCGGAGCGGCGCGGCTGCTGTCGGTCGGGAGGCTGCCCGAGCCGGTAGTTCTGTAATGGCTGACGTCGCGGCCGGTCATAATTTAAAGGAAAGCATGAATAAGCAAGTTCAAGAACTTGTTACTCAGTTGAAACGAAAGACCGAGGACGGAATGAAGGGGTCTGGGGCTATAAAAAGGCTTAAGGCTAGACGTGGAGCTCATTCTGCAAAGAGAAAGACGTCAAGTATTCAAGATCTTCTATCCTAATGGCTTTCATGCATCCTCAGTCGAACGAGTGCCTCCGCTCAGAACTGGATTTGTGGTTGGTTTCACCCACCCAAACCGTTCTCGAGGGAACACACTGGGTGCCTTACAAACCACTCACGACACTCGATGCTGCAAACACCGTAGAATTTTCGATTCCTGGTGTGGGTCATGAATACATTGACCCCGCGCACACGATGTTGTATGTGAAAGCAAAAATTGTCAAGGCTGATGGCTCAGACATAGCAGCTGCTGATAACAGTGATGCTGCACCAGTTAATTATGCTCTCCACGCACTCTGGAGTCAAGTTGACATCAGTCTTAATCAGAAAGTGATATCTCACTCCAGCATGACCTATCCTTACAGAGCTTACATCGAGTCTGTTCTAAACTACGATACAGCTGCAAAAAATTCTCACATGACACAGAGACTGTGGTACGATGACACGGCTGGGCATTTCAATTCGCTGGATGGCGAAGTAAACACAGGCCTTGCTAAGAGGCGTCCCTCACGGAAAGAAGCCGTACGTTTGAGATGATAGGTCATCTCCATATCGATTTTTTTAACCAAGACCATTTTCTGCTGAATAACGTAGTGCTCCGTATAAAACTGATCAGAAATCGCGATGCGTTCACACTCATGTCCACAGCTGGGACGGAGAAGATACGTCTCCTTGACGCTACACTGTACGTCCGGAAAGTCACTGTCTCCCCCTCTGTTCTGCTCGCACACGTGCAAGCCTTAGAGAAAGCTCCTGCCAAGTACCCCGTGAATAGAGTGGACATTAAAACAGTCACGATCACGCAAGGACTGAGAGATAAAAATATCGATAATTTGTTCATGAATCAGATGCCCCAGAGAGTCATTATAGGGTTTGTGGACAACCGAGCCTTTAATGGCGACTTTGCACGGAATCCCTTCAACTTCCATCACTTGAATGTGAACTACCTCAGTCTGATGGTAGACGGTCACCCCGTCACTTCTTAGCCATTGACGCCTGACTTTCCTAATGGGCTGTATATGGAAGCGTACAACACACTCTTCTGCGGGACAGGCATTCATTGGAAGGACGAGGGAAACAACATCAGTTTTGCTGATTACCCTGGTGGCAGTACTCTGTACTGTTTCGACCTCTCTCCCGATCTTTCCGCAAACGAACCCCACTGGAATCTCCAGAGACAAGGGACACTTCGTCTTGAGGTGAAGTTTGGGGCTCCGATCGGTGCACCGGTCAACTGCATTATTTATGCTGGGTGACAGAACATGATCGAAATCGATAAAAACAGGAACGTAATTGTTGACTATAACGTCTGATCATGGCCGACGGTTTAGACGGTGGCACGTTAGACACGATGATGAGATCAGACAATCACATCGCTCCTCTCTTTGAAGGTGTTTTTGCGGCAGACACATTGCCAAGACGTTTAGACAAACGCCCAGCATTACTCATATGTAACACAGATCCTATCTCAAAACCAGGGTCTCACTGGGTAGCTTTCTTTATCGATAAGAACCGGGGCCGGAGAGTTCTGGGATTCATATGGTATGCCACCAATAGTATCACAGCATCGCAAGTTTATGGATAAAGTGTGTAAAAAGTGGACGTACAACCACACCAGTTTACAAGCAATCGATTCTAAAGTGTGTGGAGAGTATTGTGTCCTATACTTAGCGCATAGAGCACACGGCTACACGTTGCACAAATTTGTAAAAACATTATTCACAGATGATGCAGAAAAAAATGATGCCTTAGTTCGGAAAATGTTCAAACACATGTACACTGCTCACTGTATACTCCCAAATAATAAATCACAAGGGTGTACTTCAAGAAAAAAATAATTCTTTAGTTTCTTTTTTTAAAACAGAAAAATATTTTCACAAAAAATTTCACAATAAAATTAAAACAAAAAATTTCACAAAAAAAAATTAAAACAAAAAATTTCACAAAAAAAAATTTAAAACAAAAAATTTCACAAAAAAAAAATTAAACAAAAAATTTTACAAAAAAAATGTTTGCTGTTTTGTATAGGCCTACTGGGGATAGAATTTTCCGCACAAAAAAAAATTGTAACGACTGCATCTAGCTTGCCTCTAGGGCGCAGTAGGAAATAGCTAGTATATTTCGTCACAATGTTGGTACTGTTTTTTCACTCACCAGGTGCAGCGGTCACAGCGGCGGCGGCTCCACGGCGGCTCCCCCTGGGGACTATATGGACTCAGAAAAAAATATTATTTAGGGTTCATGACAGGCCATTCAGAAAAAAAAGATTGGGCGACAATCTTATTTTTTGGTGAATGGCGTCCTCACTTAGGTTATTCTAGGTTGGGTTGGGTTAGGTTATTCTAGGTTGGGTTAGGTTATATTATAATAGGTACAGGTCACCTGGGGACAGGGTTGGGTTAGTTTATGATTGTACAGGTCACCTGGGGGACAGGGTTGGGTTAGGTTATAATAGGTATAGGTCACCTGGTGACAGGGTTGGGTTAGGTTATAGTATAATAGGTACAGGTCACCTGGGGACAGGGTTGGGTTAGGTTATAGTATAATAGGTACAGGTCACCTGGGGACAGGGTTGGGTTAGGTTATGATTGTACAGGTCACCTGGGGGGACCAAGATGGCGGCAGGTCACGTGGGGGGACCAAGATGGCGGCAGGTCACCTGGGGGGACCCTTACTACTGACGTATTTTACATTGCCTTTTTGTCATCGGCGCCCGTTAACCATTCCTAAACTACCCTTACCTAACTCAGGCTAACCTACCCAGGTCCCCACTAACCTAACCTAACCGAGCGTTACGGTCTCGAGTCACTGATCCGCTGCTCGACGACTCTCGAGGACGGGGTCCCTGGTATCGAGACCGGAGGCTGTATTTGTTCGCCATACCTCTACGATGCCTTTGTGCAGCGCCGTAAGCGCATTTTTATGACCTTTAGTTCTCGGGTTGCGGCGGTCGGTACATGTAGCCCTGGGGTCCCTAGTCTCGAGGCCTGTGGCTGTACTCGTTCGCAGCCACCCCTCCCCCTCCCTCCCTCGCCTTCTGCAGTAACGCAAAACTCATCTCTCTATAACGCATCGCTTACTTGGTACTCGTATAACAATTTTTCCCGATGTGGCTCTCGAGGACGGGGTGCAAGGTCTCGAGAGCGGTAGGCGTGACGTGGTGCCCTTGTTTCCCATTGCCGCGGCCCGCAAAGGCCAATGTCGAAAACCGCAAGACGCTAGGCCGTACTGCTTAAAAGATGGAAAGTGGCTCTCGAGGACGGGGTGCGTGGTCTCGAGCCCGGTGCCATTGCCGAAAGATCGCAATGATGGCCAAACCGCACCTCTCTAGGCGGCTCGGTTCTCCAGATAGTCCCAAGTGTTTACTTCAAATGGACGCCATCTTGGATCTCGAGCAAGGGGGAGCGCGGAGGGGTTTACTATGCACAAGTCTGTATTCCTTGTCCCATTCCACGGAGGGTCGGTTCTACAGCAAATTTGGATAGGGGCCTTCGTTTGGCCGTGAGTAGTAGAGGGCTGCGCCCCCGCAGTCAATCTTCCCTATAATTGTTTATTGGCTGAGCGAAAGCGAAGCCCTGGACCGACTTGCTCAAAAATGTTTTGTCTGTCTGTCCGTGCGATTTCTCGAGAACGGTTAGACGTAGAAGGCTGAAACTCGGACCATATCTTCCTACTAGCATACCGAAGTCAACCTCACATTTGGGTTACCGTAGCTCTAGTAGTTTCTTAGATAATTTTTTAAATTGATATTAACTTTAAAAAAAAATTGATTTCAATGATGGACTGCGGAGGCGCGCCTCTACTTTCCCCTATCACGGCCAAACGGTGGTCCCTTTCAAAATTTGCTATGGAACCGACCCTCTGTGAAATGGGGAAAGGAATACAGGCACGTGCACAGTATCCCCCTCCTCGCTCCCCCGTGCTCGAGATCCAAGATGGCGTCCATTTGAAGCAAACTTTTGGGAATATCTGGAGAACCGAGCCGCACAGGTGCGGTTTGCAGCGCTGGCCATCGTAGCGGTTTGGCCATAATTGCGATCGTTTGGCAACGACACCGGACTCGAGACCACGCACTCCGGCCTCGAGAGCCACCTTCCATCTTGTAGACGGTACGGCCTGGCGTCGTGCGGTTTTCGACATTGGCCATGGCGGGCCGCGGCAAAGGAAAAGACGAGCACCCCACTCAGACGACATCTCTCCAGACCACGCACCCCGTGCTCGAGAGCCAACTTTTATCTTCCGAACGGTATGAGGTACTGACTTGACGTTTTCGACGTTGGACTTTGCGGCAATTGGAAACAAGGGCACTACACCACGCCTAACGCTCTCGCGGCCCTGCGCCCCGTACTCGAGAGCCACATTGCGAAAACATAACTCGAGAACCAGGTAAGCGATGCGTTTTAAAGAGAAGAGCTTTGCGTTTCTGCATAGGGGGGGGGGGCTGTAAACGATTTCAGCCACTGGTCTCGAGACTAGGGACCCCGTCCTCCTGGAGCACACAAACGACCGCTGAAACTCGAGAATTAAGTGTCTTATAGAAATGCGGTTTGCGGCACTGCAGGAGGGTATCGTAGGGGTATGGCGAACGAATACAGCCTCTGGTCCCGAGACCAGAGACCCCGTCCTGGAGAGTCGTCGGGCAGCGGATCAGTGACACGAGTGGGTTACGTTCGGCTAGGTTAGGTTAGTAGAGACCTGGGTAGGTTAGGCTCAGTTGGGTAAGGGTAGTTTAGGCAAGGTTAACGGGCGTTGATGACAAAAAGGCAACGTAATA
>CM049597.1:735350-813688 GCA_026979955.1 Megalurothrips usitatus
CGGTTAGACGTAGAAGGCTGAAACTCGGACCATATCTTCCTACTAGCATACCGAAGTCAACCTCACATTTGGGTTACCGTAGCTCTAGTAGTTTCTTAGATAATTTTTTAAATTGATATTAACTTTAAAAAAAAATTGATTTCAATGATGGACTGCGGAGGCGCGCCTCTACTTTCCCCTATCACGGCCAAACGGTGGTCCCTTTCAAAATTTGCTATGGAACCGACCCTCTGTGAAATGGGGAAAGGAATACAGGCACGTGCACAGTATCCCCCTCCTCGCTCCCCCGTGCTCGAGATCCAAGATGGCGTCCATTTGAAGCAAACTTTTGGGAATATCTGGAGAACCGAGCCGCACAGGTGCGGTTTGCAGCGCTGGCCATCGTAGCGGTTTGGCCATAATTGCGATCGTTTGGCAACGACACCGGACTCGAGACCACGCACTCCGGCCTCGAGAGCCACCTTCCATCTTGTAGACGGTACGGCCTGGCGTCGTGCGGTTTTCGACATTGGCCATGGCGGGCCGCGGCAAAGGAAAAGACGAGCACCCCACTCAGACGACATCTCTCCAGACCACGCACCCCGTGCTCGAGAGCCAACTTTTATCTTCCGAACGGTATGAGGTACTGACTTGACGTTTTCGACGTTGGACTTTGCGGCAATTGGAAACAAGGGCACTACACCACGCCTAACGCTCTCGCGGCCCTGCGCCCCGTACTCGAGAGCCACATTGCGAAAACATAACTCGAGAACCAGGTAAGCGATGCGTTTTAAAGAGAAGAGCTTTGCGTTTCTGCATAGGGGGGGGGGGGCTGTAAACGATTTCAGCCACTGGTCTCGAGACTAGGGACCCCGTCCTCCTGGAGCACACAAACGACCGCTGAAACTCGAGAATTAAGTGTCTTATAGAAATGCGGTTTGCGGCACTGCAGGAGGGTATCGTAGGGGTATGGCGAACGAATACAGCCTCTGGTCCCGAGACCAGAGACCCCGTCCTGGAGAGTCGTCGGGCAGCGGATCAGTGACACGAGTGGGTTACGTTCGGCTAGGTTAGGTTAGTAGAGACCTGGGTAGGTTAGGCTCAGTTGGGTAAGGGTAGTTTAGGCAAGGTTAACGGGCGTTGATGACAAAAAGGCAACGTAATATATGTCCGGCTGCCACATGAGCGTAGCTTCGACCGGCCGGAAACGGCGACGCCCTCAGGGTTTCCCACTGACCATTTAGCCCCGCAGGTCTTCCTTGGCAGAAGACAGCCCCCGGCAGGCCAAGGTAGGCGTGCGCCAGACGTTGAGTGATGGAACAGTGATTCGCGCTGAGCGAAGCCTGTTACGCCACGACGCGGTCGGGCGGACGCCTACCTTGATTTAGGTATTTTATACCAATTGTAACAATTTTCTAAGAAACTATCCAAGATACGGTGCCTTAAATGTGAGGTTGACTCTGATATGCTGGTTGGAAGATATGGTCCAAATTTCAGCCTTCTACGACGAACCGTTCTCGAGAAATCGCGCGGACAGACAGACAGACACACAGACTAAACATTTTTGACCCAGTCGGTCCAGGGCTTCGCTATCGCTCAGCCAACAAGCAAACATTCACTGCCACTGCGAAAAAAATCACTTAAAAAGCGAAACTTTTTTTCGTGTTAGGACCCACCCGGAGGGATTGGCACGGTCGAGGGCCAGTCGCCGTGCACTGTCCTGAGGGGGGGGGGGGGGGGCGTGAGCAGTCGAGGCGGGAGTAGGCCACCCGCGAAGCGTCGAAATCTGCTTCCGCGTTTTGCCTCGACTAAACGTTATCCAATTACGCTCAAAATGGGCACAGCTTAGTTTTTAACTACTACCTTTACAATAACATACTCGTGGATACGAAATTCGATATCACGAAACACCATAGGGTCGGGCCAGTCGGGCTGGACCAGGTGCGACCCTAAGTCTCGGGCGCATCCAAGCCAAGGGTCTCGTCGGTGACACTCGTGTGATGCGGCGACTGTGACAGAGCGCGTCTCTCGCGCCGCATCGCTGCTCGCCGTGCTCCTCAAGCCCGACCGATCCGGAACGCTGGCTGTACGCGAGGTCTCAAGTACAACTGTGCCAAATTTCAAGCCTGTAGCTCACAACGCAAGGCTGGTTCCACTTACCTCCCCACTACGGCAGTATACCGTTCCGTACGCTGTCAAGAGACTACGGAAGCGACCTTGCTAATTTTTAGCAGCGCGCCGTTGGCATGCTTGGTGTGACGTCATTTGTGACTGAACAGCCCCTTTATTGATCCGGCCCACGCGGTTCTTCAGCCCGGCCCCTCGCGCGGAACGCTGGCACGTCCTGACCCTCGTCATCAGTACACTCTGCCCAATCAATGCCGCCTTTACCTTTGAGACGGCCGGGCCCGAGTCGGTTAGCACGGGTTCCGCTCAGTGTTCGTCCAGAAGTTTTCACGTTTTAGCATTGCATCTGACAACCCATGGACAGCCACAGATATAGCGGTGTTCTGCGGCTGTTTTGGGGTGCTAGGGGCGTGCCATCCCCAGCCACCATGCAGAGAGCCACCATTACGGTGTGGAAAGCGTTGAGCTACCCCGCGGCCGTCATCGGTGTCTTCCCCATCGGCGGCTGGCCTCTAGACCCGCGGTAAGCCTGATTTGAAAATAGGGAGGGTCCAAAACGCAAATATTTTCGGTCGCTCTCAACCGGTCGAGTCAACTTTGGTACAGCGAACGGGGTCCCCGAGGGCTGGGAGCGGAGCAGACTATTAGACTGAGAGCCGGGGCGTGTGTGTGTGTGTGTGTGTGTGTGGGGGGGGGGGGGGCGTACCAATGCAAACGGCTTTACCGTCATCCTACGAAAAGAACTAATAGTTTCAAACTGGTGAGTCGTGGAAGGAACGAGGTTCTAGAGGATTATGTACCATGGTCGCCATTCCTATGGGTTCCGTCTCAAGCAAAAGGTTTGACTGTTGGGACTGTTAAGCAGCCTCTGGAGTCTCTGGAATCGGGCTTAGTGGGATGTATTTTTTTAACGAATAACATCAGTAACCCGAGCCTGTCCCCAGTAGTCCAGGAAACTAAGCAAATCACCTAGAAAAAATTGTAGGCAAAGGTTTTTTGTGCATTTTAGAAAGGTCTCAATGTGTACAATAACATATCAAAATTCCTCCAAAGTCCACCGTGGGCATAACTTGCTAGTTTTAAAAAAACGTTTAAAATTGAACGTTTACGGCAGTTTTTAACGTTTTAGAACCACGAGTCGCAGCTCATCGTGATGTAGCTTATTGAACGCAGAATAAAACGAGCTTTACAATGCGTTATATGTTGACTATGTTCCGATCATCATGAGTGTTCGAAAATACCGTTCAAAGTCATGGGTACCTTTTCAAAAACGGTTTTTGGGCATTCAAACGAAAACGAGCCAATATTTTCAAAAAATGACTTCTGTGATTCTTGTAGAGCGTTCATTTCTGAATCAAAATGATACCAGGTACCCTTTCGTGGCACCAACGGGGTAGTACCTACGGCGGCTGGAATGCGTTCGAAACGCGTCTACAGATAAGTACCGTGACGTGGCAACGCGATTGTCGCTGTCCGCATCGCATTACTGCCCGTGCATTTCTATGTCTGGCAGTGTCGACAAACTTCGGGACGTATTCATCATCTGCTCAGTGACCATTCAATGTGTTCAGTATGTTGAAAATCGGTTCAATGGGTTAAAATTTAAGCCCTGTTCATTAGTTTTTCTGTTTATTTTGGCTATGTTTAACGTTGCGTTTTTGGAGTTAAATATTTTTACATGGATTAACAAAATTTCAATTCTGATAGTTTATTCTTCTCAGTTATACCGTCTTCTGACTGCAACTGGAACAGATTTAATTCTGTTTTAATCGCCACGCAGTGTATTTTACAGCAAGTGTTGGTGTGAACTTCGACTTACTTTGGGTCGCACTAACTGCATTTTGCGCACGCATCTGCCTGCCACGCCATCCATTCGGACTCTGAATAGAAATACAACTATAATATACTCACCGCGCGTTCCCATTGCCACGTTCAACCGGCTTAGAGGCGCGTTCCTACTATTTATGGGGGGTCGTCGGGGTCATCGTCCGAGTCCTCCCCGAACTCTGGGGCCGGGCTGTTGGTGCAGGCGATCCCAGGGCAGTTACTGCAATCTTCACTGCAGTCCAGGCCGTGTAACCTGCACTCACAGCCGTCCTCACACTCAAAAGAGCACCCACATAGCATTTTTTCAGCAGGTGTTCCAGGGCGGGCGGCCTTTCTGTTGGCACTGGACGGTACATTGTGCCGTCAAATACCCATCCCCAGTTGTCTGGCCGCAGCTTTCGACCCAGCCACTCCTGAACCTGAATGTAAACTTGACTGAATGTAAACTTGACTAGCAACGATGGACTCGTACAAATCGGGCGAAAACTATCGAGTGTGATGGCAGCGGAGCCCCGTACAAGTGACACATCAACTTTTCGCCAACACTTGCCACAATGTCGTGATCCAAATTCGGAGCGTTGAGAAGCTTCAGGTCCGCCTTCAACGCTGCGTCCGCGGAGATGAGCTTTTTCCGAGACTTAATTTTTCCACGCTGGTAGGGCGCCGAGGTTGTGTCGCAGCCTGTAAAGGCGTAGAACACCAGCAGATTTTCCGTTGCTTCGGCCTTGGCAATCTGAATCGTGTGCGCACTGAAGAGCCTGTCTTGCGAACCCTTTCTCCCCGGCAGCATCATGACTACATCAGCCTGAGGAGAAACCGGAACAACCAGCAGCACCAGAAGGTCCGTGTCCTCTCCAACTAAAATACTCTTCCTGCCGCGCTCCGCCTCAATGGAGAAAATGACGATGAGGCGGTCGGCATCGCCCTCACCGACGTCGACGGGAACTCTAGCACGCTGTAAGTGGGTCGAGAGCAAAGCGATGAAGCTCGTCTTCTTCACGTTACTCAGGAATCGCTCTCGGGAAGCAGGAAGCTTTCTCCTCGGTGACTTCATGGTCGACGCATGTGGTCTTCCCTCTGCGGCGCAGATATGCTTCATCCTTGGTTCCCGACCTGGACGCACTGAGGGCGTACTTCCTGTACGCAGTGCACACTTCCTTGTATGTAGCTGGGCTAGGCCTTGCTACTTTGTGGAGAAGGTAGCTACCGTCTACAGTGAACGACGGATTCGGAGGCATGTTGCAGTTATCGCCCTTAAGAGGAAAGAGGACCACTGCTGTTGGCGGCCTCTGCGGGCCGATTTTGAGTTGTCTTCTAACGATCGCCACAGCCAAACTGTTCGAGGTATCGACTTCAAACTTCTTGAGGGAGTAGTTAAAGGTTCAATCTAAACATCGGTAGGTTGGAATAATTTTTTAAACCACTCTGACATACCTAAAAACGACCGAGACTTTGAGCTACAATAGCTCATCTCCCCGGGCACGGAAAAATATTCGGGCTCCAAGGTGACGTAGCGACAACCGTCTTCTGTTCAGACATGCTTGTCTGCGTTCAGTGCGTTGAACGGTGCGGACGCCACGACCGGAACGCCAGACCTCTGCACAGCGCTTTTTGAACACTCTCAACAGTGCGCGCTGGGCACCTTTGGAATGAAGTATACCGAGCCCCCGGCAGCCGGCCCTCCCCCACACCGCCTGCTCTACTGCGCCTTTTGTCTCGCCAAGTCCCGCCTGGGCCCACATGCCTCGAGCGGTGCCCGGCGCGCACCCCCCGCTGGCAGCCTGCCATTTAAACTTCTCACTGCAAAATGAACATTTTAAACAAATATTCTAACACGGCGTACCAGTTGTTCATTTTTCTAGGCTTCTCGAGACAGACAGAACGTTCTTTGACAGACGATCGAACTTCGCTCCGTTCGTAAATTATATTTTTTTTGTGCATAGTTCAACGATACCGGAATTTCTCTAACTTCCGAACGGGGTGAGCTAGAGATAACTGTCGAGCGCCATTCTGCTCGTCATGAAGTAGGCTTTAATATGTATAAACCGTGGTACCCGTCCGCCGCGCCATTCAAAATGTTAAAAACTGCACTGGCATCAATACATGCCCGTACAATGGGGGGACCGGCGCAGCCCCAGCGGGGGGCGACAGGCAGCTCTCGGGTCGGTGTCCTCCCCCATTAGGCATGCGTAGGGCCAGAGGGGGGGAGGAGCGGCAGTGCGGGGGCGTGCCATAGTTTGGTCGCTGCAATCCTGCCTCTCGCTTTCGCGCCAAACCGAAAAATACCCAGATCATGCTGTGCAGAGGTCTGGCGTTCCGGTCGTGGGGTCCGCACCGTTCAACTCACTGAGCGCAGACAAACATGTCTGAACAGAGGAAGGTTGTCGCTACGTCACCTTGGAGCCCGAATATTTTTCCGTGTCCTGGGAACAAAGATATTGTAGCGCAAAGTCTCTGTCGTTTTTAAGTATCACAGAGCGGTACCTAATTTTTTTTTAACGTACTGATCCTAAGTTTGAACTTTTAACTACTCCCTCACGAAGTTTGAAGTCAAAACCTCGAACGGTTTGGCTGTGGCGATCGTCAGAAGACGACTCGAAAACGGCTCGCAGAGGCCGAAAACAGCAGTGGTCCTCTTTCCTCTTAACGTATGACTTTGTTCCCGACCTCATCAAGTTTTTGCCAAAGAGAGCTGGAGGGTAGTACGCCAGTCCGTACTTGAAGCACTCTGGAAGCAAGGTGGTACTTTCTTGCTGCTTCATTCCAAGTACGAGCCTGTAAAAGAACTGGTTGGCATTGATATTGGTCGGGACACTTGACTTTGTCTTCGAAACAACGCCCACCGCTGCAAGATTTCTCACGCGAATGCTGCGTTTGAAATGAAGCGAAGACAACGTTGTACCCTCTATTTTTTTCCATTCTGCACTGCAAGGCCAATTTCCAGCGCAGAATCGCAGTTCGTCGCAGCATCAGCAATTACTCCAGTAGACAGGGAGACAAGCTGACTCTGCGGGCGTTATTCAAATGGGCTGCTCTGCTGCAAAAGTGTTACGAACTTCTGAAGATCAGTGTGATCCCGACGGCGCCGGCTAGGCCGCAGTTCTACATGCTGATCGGAGCTGACGGACCACTTTTTGCAGTACTGGTAAACTGCGTCTATGTACCGCGAAGATACTGGGCTTGCAGATAGCAACCGGGCAACCACCTTCTGTGTGAAACCTCTTCCTCTTGTCAGGGTGACTTTGATGTTGCGCATAAATTTCATTTCGACGATCATATCAGTCCAAACGCCTTCCCAGTAAGCATCTGACAGTCCAACTGCAAAGCGACCACCAGTAAACAAATCGTAGTCATCTGGAGACATGCGGCTTGACAACTCGAGGAACTGTTGGACGTTGGACTGTTGGAACTATTGATACCTTTGAAGTAATAGAAGTGACCTGCTGCCAAACAGAGCGGTTCCATTTCCATGGTGGACTGCAACGATAGAAACTACTCGCCCAGTCGTTCAGCGCGGACTAGGTTTTTCATGATTTGCACCATTTTGAAATATTGCAGCCAGAATTTCCCAGTCCGGGAACCTGAGAGGTCATTTATTGCCCTTTTCACCCATTCCCTTAACTTCACCACAGCTGGGTTACTCAGGGCATCTTCAGGAGACATGTTGTTGGTGAGTAGCTCCTCCGCCACTGCCTGCAGCTCCCCTGAAACTTCGTGCACGTCGCTCTCTATCGTCTCATACATCAAATGCGCAAGTGCGGCTTGGGTGAGAAAGTGCGCTCGGAGTGCACGAGTGTAATAATGTCCCGTCGTCATTTTTGTCACTGCGTTTTTTCCATAGACGGTTTGCCACAGCTCTTGGAGTCCACTCCTGTCCATGATGTAGCATACTGCCCCCATGACATTAGGGTGTGGAAACCGCCAAGGAGAAGGATGACAGCGGACAGGACCGTTCCGCTCTGCATCTGAAGCCCTTGCAGATGCATCACGGCGCGACAATACAAATCCCAGTCAAACGTTACGACGCAGTGGCTCTGATTCTTCTCCCGGTATTCGTCCGCCGCCGCGTACCGCAATCACGAGTAGATGGTCACGGGATTGCTTTAAGTTCACAAATGGGGTGGGAATCACAGCAATGGTTTCAACCGACCCCGTCTTGTGGTGTGCCGCTTTCATATAACCACACACTAAATGTTTATGGACTTTTTTCCTGTGCACAACTTTTGCACAATCCGTTTGTGCGTAAGCGTGACGCACACGATTTTATCCGCAACTACGCACAATTTTGTGCGTAATTCCGTACAAATTTGCCTTATGGACTAGTTTATACGTAGTTGCGCAATAATTTGTACGAAGCCTATGGAAGTATATGTGCGTGCGTAGTTACGCACAAGTGACATCGTACTTATGTTACGGACAAACTTGTGCGTAGCTATGCATAAAATTGTCCGTAATGTCAGGGATGTGATGGTTGCCCATCCCTGGTGCACCTGCTTGGGGGTCGCCGCGTAGACCTGGGCGTAGCGGCGACTCGCTGAGTAGTGCAGTTCTGGATCGCCCCGTGTATCTCGGGGAATAGTGATGAGGGGTGCCTTGGTGACGAGGAAGTGATGCACACACACACACACACACGCACGAGTACTGGTTACTCTGGACTCGGTCGGGTGGGGGCACACGGGTGGTCACGGAGTGCTCGATGTCAACACACTAGCCCCGTGTCGGCTATTACTATAGAGTACGCGGCCGTCGGGCAGCGGCTAATGCTGGCCACGACGGTACTGGGAACACTGACTGTCTACCGGCCAGTCTCCGATATATACCTAGCTCCACGCCCCATCTCTGGGGCGATGCCTACCCGATTAGCTACCCGCTTGAGCTACCCGGGGTGACGCCCTACCCGCGCGGCCCCTATATCAGCCGGGGCGGGCAGCGCCCCGGCCTGGCAGTTCCATACCGGCCGGGCGCATCCGCGCTGGGCGCTCCCCGTGCGACGCCCGTGCGTCGCGCCCGCTATGCCGGCGACAGCACTCTGACGCGTGTCTGTCCCGTAAGAAGGGGTGCCTACCCACTGGGCGCTAGCGCCCCACGCGTCACGTCAGCGCGCTGCGCGCTCAGGCGGCGCAGGCAGCGCCTGCCTGACGGTAACATAAGTTCTATGGCAATTGCGCGTAACTACGCATGCACATACACTTCCATTTACTACGTACAAATTTAAACGTAACTGTGCACAATATTGTCCATAAGAACATTTTGTACGTAACTACGCACATAATTATACGTAATTACGGATAAAGTCGTGAGCGTAAGGCTTGCGCACAAACGGATTGTGCATAAATTATGCACAGAAAAAAAGTCCACAAACATTTAGTGTGCGGACAGTCTCCGCACGCTGCTAAGGAGTGTACGATACGTCATTACCCGATAAGTCGTTGTCCGATAAGTCATTGTACACTTGTCCACTCGTAGGAACGAGCGGTCGGTTTACACCCTTTAAAATTGTATGCTTGAATCGATAATTTGTCCCCGACTCAAGCATACACATTTAACGGAGTGGTGTGTGAGATACAAAATTGACTTCGGTATGAGATCAACACACATATCGCAGAGTTTTTCACTGCAATAAAGGTCATTTGCCCTCCGCACATAAACCGTAATTTTTCACAGAGAGACAGATAATCTACGTTTCAAAAAAAAAAAAGCTTTTGTTTTTTAGATGCATTAGACGAACTACGTTTTACGACGACTGTCCTTTTGCTTGGTGCTGTATGCAATTTAAACCAGCTGGCCCGTCCCTACGCCGAACCTCGGTGCCGGTTCCTCTCCGCTCCACCGGCGCCTTGGTTCGACAGGAGGACTTGGCCTGCCGGCGACGTTCGCACTCGAGATGTGTCCGGTGGTACATCCCATGTGTCCCAGCTCCGCCGTGCCAGGGAAAAAAGTAGGCAAGCCTGCAAAACTAGCCTCCTCTTGGCGTCCAGCTCCGAGCTGGTCACCAGCTGCAGACGACGCGCTTTAATGGTTAGGTCAATCTAAATCTGTTCGCATCCGTGCGGCATTTTCCAATTTAAGCTAATAGATGAAAAAATAACGGGCTATCGGCACCTGCTCAAACTTTATTGATATCTATTTTGTACTCTGCTGTTTGCATTTTGGCTATCGGAGAAGTGTCGCCACGCCACTCTGCAAAGTGCTCGGCTGGACACCCCGCGCGGTGCTAGTGTTGCGGCTGACAAGGGAAGTGTCGCAAGTGTAACTCCTCAAATCGAACCAAATTATCAGGGTTGGTAGACCTCGACTAGTGATTAGGATTGGTAAAAATATTATCGGCGAAATATCATATCTTCCATGTTTTATGGCCCTCCAAAGTTTCGAAAAAACTAAAAAAAAATTGGAAAAATCGATTTTGACCAAAAATGTTTCTGAGGTCATGAAACGTCAAGAAATATAAAATTTTCAAGTTTCGCGACGAAAAAAAATCCTTCCACAGAAAATGGGTATTAGAACTTGTAAAATTTTTCTAACAGTGTTCAATTTATAATTGGCAAATTAGAGAGTACGCTTTGCACAGGGTTAATATTTGAAAACATTTAGTCAAGAATGTGAACTAGACAAAACAAAGCAAAGAATAGTGAGTATGTTGCAGCGTCTCGACGATGAAGGAGTCAGGATTGATAGTGATTAGTCTGGAGATAGTAAAACTTTATTGAAAGGAGTTTTGCAAAGAACCTGAGGAGGGGGGGGGAGTCTTATTTCTCTGTTAAAAATTATTCATGAACTTTGCATTTATCCTAATAAATTGCGGACATATCTTAACAAGGTTTGGTCTGAACTCTTCAACCTTTTATCCGAAAAGCAAAATATGAGGGAGGGTGGGGCACATTGGGACCCTTTTTTTTCTCAGCCCTCCCTTTGCAAGACTGGTTGCGATAAAAAAATCAAAATGAGCCAGACGTATGCTTTGGTGTGTCCTCTTTCTTGTTTAATAGTATTTGAAACACGTAGATTGCTCCGTTCCCTTAAAAAAAAAAAAAAAAACACGTTGCTGCATATGTCCCATTGTTCCCGGGTACTGTTTCACTGACAATACAGTATTCTGGGGCTAAAGAAAATCTTAAATAGCTGAAATATGTTTTATTAAACATTTTTAAGTAGAAACGAAACGGCTTTCATGGTCACGTTTGCCGTACACTAAAATATAAAATATAATGGCTTTCAGGTCACATTTTCCAAAAATCAAATACAAATATACTTAGCTGCGGCATTTTCTCTAAAATTGCGGTTAAACAATATTTAATAATACGAAAACTATAATTCAGAAGTGAGATAAACACACTGGGGTATAACGGGACACAAAACCGAGTGTCCCACTGTACCCCACGCAGCCCTGTCCCATTGTGTACTGCCTGGCACCTCGCACTCGTCGCGTTCTGGCGCCCTGACCTCTTAAGCCGCAGCGATGCGGCGACGCTCATGCATGTCCGAATGGCTAAGCTCGTACAATATTCAATTAAAGTACGACTCGGACCGCTACATTTCGTGCAAAACACAAAAATAAGAAAGCGAAATGATTTACTTTGCCTGTTTCTAAGGACGGAGAATGTTTAAAACGCTCATCTCCGGAAGAGGTTGGTCCGCCGGACTTCCCGCCTCGGGTCAGCAACAGCGACAACCACCACCGTCATCCGTCGTTATTGGCAGTCGCTGCCAGTAGCGCAAGGCGGCAAATTTGAAGGTGTCCCATAGTGCCCCATGTCCCATTGCGCCCCACTCTCCCTTAAACTCTGACAGCTACGTATAGTTGAACTAAACAGACAGGGCTGTAAATAAATTTTAAGATAAAAATCGTAACGATTACCTGTGCTACCGTATAACATATAAAAACAAAACCAACGAAAAGCTCCCGTTTTTTTACAGAAGCAAAAACGAAAGTGTGAGGTTGTTTGAAACAACACAATGAACCATAAGCACGGTAGAAATGTAATTATCTCATTTAGGTAAAGACTTTTCAAAGTCGTAAAAGCAAACCTATCTATAATTATTGCACAAATGGTTCTCAACAAAACAGCAATTCAAACAAAGTTGCACTGTGCACCAGCTGCATGACATGAACTTGATCCCTTCACATTTTGAGCAGTCTAAATCTTTATTGTTGAGGAAACAAAACTTTACTGGATCATCAAATTTGTCCAGCCGATCAATGACATAGCCACTCTGAATAATAAATAAAGTACTCTAATAATTGCACTAGAGTTGCGGCGATTCAGATAAAAATTGAACGAGCTATAAAACAACGGACTCACGACGATTTGATCGATTGCAATGCCAAGAAACGAATTTATCCATATCAATTTTTCGTCTACAGTACAAATCTGATTTATTTTTAAGAGTCTGGTATGATGCAAGAAAGATGTGGTCCAAATTTGTCGAACCTTTTTTGAGAAAACGCGAGGACAAACAGACAGACAAAAACACAAAACATTTTTGACCTAGTCGGGTAAGGGCTTCGCTTTTGCTCAGCTAAAAATAGCGAGAGCTTTTTGTTGGTTTTGTTTTTATATGTTATACGGTGGCACAGGTGATCGTTATGAATTTTACCTAAAACTTTATTTACAGGCCGATCTTTTTAGTTCAACTACACGTAGCCGTCAGAGTTTATATTTTGCTTTTCGGATGGGAAGTTGAAGAATTCAGACCAAACCTTGTTAAGACAAGTTCGCAATTTATTAGGATAAATGCAAAGTTCATGTATAATTTTTCACTTAGAAATAAGACTCCCCCCCCCCCCCAGGTTCTTTGCACAACTGCTTTCAATCAAGTTTTACAATCTCCAGACAAATCACTATCAATCCTGACTCCTTGATCGTCGAGACGCTGCAACTTAAGTCTCTATTCTTCGCTTTGTTTTGTTTAGTTCACATTCTTGACTAAATGTTTTCAAATATTAACCATGTGCAAAGCGTACCCTCCTATTCGCTAATTATAAATTGAAAATTGTTAGAAAAATTTTACAAGTTCTAAAACCCATTTTCTGTAGAAGGAGTTTTTTTTCGTCGCGAAACATGAAAATTTTATATTTCTTGACGTTTCATGACCTCAGGAACATTTTTGGTCGTAATCGATTTTTTCTATTTTTTCAGTTTTATCGAAACATTGGAGGGCCAGAAAACATGGAAGATATGATATTTCGCCGATAATATTTTTACCAATCCTAATCACTAGTCGAGGTCTACCAACCCTGAAAATTTGGTTCGATTTGAGGAGTTACACTTGTGACACTTCCCATGTGTGCTGAGAGACCTGGTACCTGTGTAACGATTAAAATCGCTAGCCTCAGCCCGTCCCGGCTCGCGACGGAGTGTGCCTTGAAGCCGCACCTCACGCAGCGGCCAACCCTAACCTAACAAATAGCACAAGGTAGGCGTACGCCAGACCGCGTCGTGGCGTAACAGGCTTCGCTCGCAGCGAATCACTGTTCCGCCACCCCACGCCTGGCGCACGCCTACCTTGGCCTGCCGGCGGCTGTCACCCGACGATAATAGACCGGGCGAGAGACCTCCCAGTTACCTGCGAGTTACCGGCGAGGTCGCTGCATTACAAGTCTGTCGGCATTTTGTGAGACTATTGGTTACCGACCGGTACTAGAATAAGAAAAAGTCCACTGAATCCGAATCTGCCCGTTACCTTCTCGAAATGTGGCTGGTTTTCGAAAATGGAAATGGAAATTTTCAAAATATTGATCTAAAAGCAAAAGTGTCTAAATTTTGGCCGATTCAGCCGTTTTACAAGTCCAAACCACGGTTCCGGGGGTCGCACAGGCCATTGCAGCCATGGTAATTCACGCCAGAGCACCGGAAGCACGATATCCAAGATGGCGGCCGTCCAGGGGCCTAAATGCTGGATCGTAAACGAGTTTCATATCACCTTCCTATGCTAGCCGTGCGTGGTGTCTACTCATCTGTTTTCGTTGCCGCTGAACTCGTTGAACGTACTTTTGAACACATCCGGTTACCGGAAGCACCATATCCAAGATGGCGGCCGCCCAGGGGCCTAAATGCTGTAAAAGCTTGTAAAATTCCATGACACTGAGAATCGGCCTGCCTTTAAGATACATACGAGGAGCACTTCTTCCCTACACAATCCGAATCGATAGTAAAAATACAGCTTTTTAAACACAGCCGTTTAAAGTAAAATTTGTTACCAACAACCCCGGGGGCAATAATGGGCAATAAGAAGGCAATAAGGTTGCACTCAACAGTCTTATAAAGCTGGCCTACTATGTGCACATTGGTCTCAACACAAAGAAGCATTTTCAATCTTGAAGTTGGAGACAACATTCGAGAACACAACTCCTGCAGAGCTCCATGTGTATTCTCGCATACTATAACGGGCAGTCTTGTTGCCAGCTCAAAATTTGACTGGGCCTGCAAACCTACATGTTGAGTGCCATGCACTAGGTGCTTCCGAGCACCATTCAAGTCTTCAAACATCATACATATTGTAGCCTAAAGGGGGCTAACGTCCCTCACCGCATCAGAAAGATGTCTTACGAGATGCAGATTAAACGTCATATGCCTAAGGGTGTACAGTTTTTCAAAAATTTTCGCAAATTCATCAAGCAATAACTTTGACAAAGCAATGTTTGCCTCTGTATCACTTTCTCCTCACAGCAGATACATTAATTTAATGTGCTTGAAGTATTGTTGATGCATTAACAATCTTAATATAACTAAACTATAATAGAAAAAGATAAAGGATTCATATTCGCTTGCTTTCCAGAATGCTATCTTATCAAGGGATTGAGCGCACCTCTGCAGGAAGTGAGGAGGGCGAACAGAAAGAAGTATGTCATTGGCAACATTAATACTGTTGAAAAGAGAGAATGGCTTATCTCTATAAGTTTTACCGAACAACAACTTTATGAGGCTTCTCTGCACACCTAAAAACAAATCATGCGTAATATCAGTAGAGGTGGGTCGAATGGGAGATATCATTAACATATCTTGCATTATTGTGGGACCTTTTACACCAAAGTATGGCCTGTTAGTTTGACGAACCACTGCCAGATGTCTGGCATGAGATTCATCTATACGCAATGTCAAAACTTCTTCATGTGCAAAGACAAACACATTTTCACTTTCATCAGACCTTCCACCACGGATCAAACATTTTGGACAAGCATACAAACCATTATGAGACTTGTGACAAAGAAGCAGAGACTGTGCAGGAGACTCACAAGTGCCGCATAACATACCAACTTTAACAAGAGTAGGTCCGTCATTTAGAACAGGAATGTTCACACCCTGCCTTAAAACCTTCAGTTCATCTCTTAACGGCTTCAAAAATAAATTAGGGTCACATTTACTTTTTCCAAACCATATACCACCTAAAATCATATTTTCTTTTTTATATCTAAGGTGAGGTGGAAGTTCATTGACAGCTAAAGAAAATGGCCACACCGAGAAGGTGGAGGACTTGTAAATGGCGAAACCATCTGTGTTCCACACAAGTGTAATCCAGAGAGCAACATCGCCAGCGATACTTGTCAGAAATTCCTTGTGAATTGCCCCGTCAATAATATCTTCATAAGCGTCAATATTCTTTTTCTTACGATTTCTGGGATACTGCAAATGATCCGCAAACCCAGCCTTGTTAAACAATTTTTTCAGCTGTTCTTCTATAGACATTTGTATGAAAAAGTCTTTCCCTTTGCCAGGTCCACAACGAGGACAGTCTAAGTCACCACTGTCCAAAGCTTCAGTGCAAAAACTACAATAGTAATGTCTTACAATTAGGAGTTAAAATGTATCAAACTGAGAATAAAATGAATGAACTGAATCAGGCAGAATATTGTCCTGTGGAAGTAAAACTTTTAAGAGAGCCAGTAGATCACGCACACACACATTGGACAAGCGGTGACTCATCACAAAGCTTAAAATAGCCAGCGAAGTCTCTTCCACGGAAAATGATGATCCTTTATATAACTGGCCTGTCCGTAGCACATCACTCCCAATTTCCGGATCTTCGTCAGAACTAATATCGTAGTACACACTTCCATTATCACTGTCACAATCACTTAAAATGCCATCTGAACCCTCCTCTTCCTGCAATGCAAAAACATCAGCCCCTAAAATTGGCCCATGATTGAAGAATTGATAATAATTTTTTAACACTCGGGATAATGATAAAACATTTCGAGGCGAAAATATATTAAACTCACCTAATATAGCAGATGTGATTTTTTCTTCAAGCGCTTTGAATTGAGGCGTTTGCTTGCTGCAGTATTCCTAATCCGAAACCGTTGAAAGCCCAATAATGCAGTCAATTTCTTCACTCTCACTGCCAACAGTTTCAGTGCAATCAATATCCATAGGCAGGTCTGAAGAAATCATAAAATTTTATTAAAGACAATGCACCATATTAAAATTTCCTAAGATATCAATATATATACCTAAAGGTTCACTGCCAGTGCATGGTAATATTATGTCATCTGGTTTCACTTCAGCATTACAGATGTTAGCCAAATTTGAAAATAGATCTAAAGGTCTATCAATTTGTATTTCGATACGTAGCGCTTTCTTTGAATTCAAAAATAAACAAGGTAGGCGTACGCCAGACCGCGTCGTGGCGAAACAGGCTTCGCTCAGCGCGAATCACTGTTCTGCCACTCCACGCCTGGCGCACGCCTACCTTGGCCTGCCGGCGGCTGTCTTCTGACTAGTAAGACTCTGCGAAGCCAACTACTCAGTAGGACGCCCTGCAGGCGTCGCTGTTTCCGCCCAGTCGCAGCTACGCCCATGTTGTGGCAGCCGGACGTGTCTTACATTGCCTTTTTGTCATCGGCGCCCGTCAACCTTTCCTAAACTACCCTTACCTAACTGAGCCTAATCTAGCCAGGTCCGAACTAACCTAACCTAACCGAGTGTAACCGTCTCGAGTCACTGATCCGCTGCTCGACGACACTCGAGGACGGGGTCCCTGGTATCGAGACCGGAGGCTGTATTCGTTCGCCATACCCATACGATGCCTTTGTGCAGTGCCGCAATTCGCATTTCTATGACACTTAGTTCTCCAGTTTCAGGGGTCTTTTAATGTGGCCCTCGAGGACGGGGTCTCTAGTCTCGAGACCAGTGTCTGTACTCGTTCACAGCCCCTTCCCCTCCCATGCCCTCTGCAGTAACGCAAAACTCATCTCTCTAAAACACTTTGCTTACTTGGTACTCGTATAACAATTTTTGAATGTGGCTCTCGAGGACGGGGTGCAAGGACTCGAAAGCGGTAGGCGTGGCGTGGTGCCCTTTTTTCCCATTGCCGCGGCCCGCAAAGCCCTACGTCGAAAACCGCAAGTCAGTACCTCCCTTCGAAAGATAGAAGTTGGCTCTCGCGCACGGGGTGCGTGGTCTGGAGAGCGGTTGTCCGGGTGTGGCGCCCATGTTCCCCTTTGCAGCGGCCAGCAAAGGCCAATGTTGAAAACCGCACGACGCTAGACCGTACCGTTTAAAAGATGGAAAGTGGCTCTCGAGGACGGGGTCGCATGCGTGGTCGGGCCCGGTGCCATTGCGAAAAGATCGCAATGATGGCCAAACCGCTACGATGGGCAGCGCTGCAAACCGCACCTCTCTAGGTGGCTCGGTTCTTCAGATATTCCCAAATGTTTGCTTCAAATGGACGCCATCTTGGATCCCGAGCACGGGGGAGCGCGGAGGGGTTTACTATGCACAAGCCTGTATTCCTTGTCTCATTCCACGGAGGGTCGGTTCTACACCAAATTTGGATAGGGGCCTTCGTTTGGCCGTGAGAGGGGATAGTAGAGGGCTGCGCCACCGCAATCAAACCTCCCCAATAATTTATTTTTGGTATTTTATACCAATTGTAAAAATTTTCTAAGAAACTACCCAAGATACGGTGCTCTAAATGTGAGGTTGACTCTGATATGCTGGTAGGAAGATGTGGTCCAAATTTCAGCCTTCTACGACTAACCGTTCTCCAGAAATCGCGCGGACAGACAGACGAACAGACAGACAGACACACAGACAAAACATTTGTGACCCAGTCGGTCCAGGGCTTTGCTATCGCTCAGCCAATAACATTTATATACTCCATAAATTTTCGATGTAATCCATGTACTTTACATATATTCCACAAAGTTACCATGTAACGCATACAGGGTGATTCCTTTCAATATGTCCAAACGTTAGGGGGTGATAAGGAGTCCATAGGGGAGTAATTTGAGATACGACACCGGGGGTCGGAAAAGTACCGTTTCGCCGTTACGCCCCTTTTTCTGAAGTTATTCGGCGCCTGGCGGATAGGCAGCTCAACGTCTCGGGCGGTACCACGGGTTGCCTACGCAGTCGGCAGACCAGCTACCAGCCGACGCTCAGGCAGGCAGATGCTCCTGATACTTTGTGGACGGTTCACAACAGTTGTGGACGGGTATGACCATTTGTGGATGGTCCCCAACAGTTGTGGACGGGTATGACTACAGGTGGATGCTCCTGATACTTTGTGGACGGTTCCCAACAGTTGTGGACGGGTGTGATCATTTGTGGACGGGTATGACCACTGGTGGATGCTCCTGATACTTTGTGGACGGTTCCCAACAGTTGTGGACGGGTATGACCATTTGTGGATGCTAGTGAGACTTTGTGGACGGTTCCCAACAGTTGTGGACGGCTGCTATCATTTGTGGACGGGTATGACCATTTGTGGATGCTCCTGGTACTTTGTGAACGGTTCCCAACAGTTGTGGTCGGGTGTGATCATTTGTGGACGGGTACGACCATTTGTGGATGGTCCTGGTCTCTGTGGCCGGTCCCCAACATTGGTGGACATCCCCGAGTCTTTGTGGATTGGTACGACCATTTGTGGATGGTCCTGGGACTCTGTGGACGGTCCCCAACATTTGTGGACAGCCCTGAGTCTTTGTGGATGAGTACGACCATTTGTGGACGGTCCCCAACGTTTGTGGCCGGGCCCTAACATTTGTGGACAGCCCCGTGGGTTTGTGGACGGCTGTGGGTATTCCTGGATGAGTGCTCGGCGACGTGTTGCTGTCGAGAGTCGGTCCGGATTAAGCTGAATTCGGGGAGTTGGTTTGTGGCCCACAAAGTTGTAGCCACAAACAGGGACATGCGCACACTGACCTAAGCCAACCGGCGGATTTTAAATTTTAGACCACTTGTGAAAATTATTTAAGAAACCGCTTGGGCTGCGGTGCCCCTGAGGGGAGGTTGACTCTGGTTTGATGCAAGAAACATGTCCAAATTTGAGCTATCTACGTCTACCCGTTCTCGAGAAGTGGCGCGGACAAACAGACAGACAAAAAAATTTGCCCTAGTCGGGTAAGGGCCTTGCTATCGCTCAGCCAAAAAACCATCTTGGAATGGCTAATATCGTCCAAAAAAACGTTAACGCTAGCGCTAACGTGAAAGCAGATGACGGACCTGACAGTCAATTGAAAGACAGGCAAGGCGTCAGTGCACCAGAAATGCAAGCCCTTCATTGGGGGGAGGGGGGGGGGGGCGGGGTGAAAGATGCTGTCAAGTGTAACTTTATCCAGCTAGGTATGCTTGACATCGGGTGTACAATGAGTATCGTTGTTGTGGTCCTCAAACTGAACCGAAGCGTTATGTTGGCCGGGGGCTGGCGGGTCAGGCCGGGGCTGCTGATGACGCGCCGCGCCGCCTCGAGTGTCGAAAGGAATTTGTTTACTAGCGCGGCACGGCCCGCCCTACCAGTGTTTACGATAAGCCTCGCGCCGGCCCATGCCGTGCTGTGCCCTCTGCACGGAGCGGAGCGGAAAGCCCCGCCTCGTGCTATATAATATCGACTAGGGCTGCTCACGGGGACTGCTGCTGGCTGCTGCTGCTGCACGCTGCCGCTTCTGCTACAGCTGCCAACTGCTAACTGCAAACTACGCGAGTCAAAGCTAGCTGAAGTTGGAACTTCATCTGCCAAAAAGTTACTTCAAAATGGTGGTCATATCAGAATTGCAAATCATGGATGATCTTTATCCATTAAAACAGTATTTATATAGTTCCCAAACAGTTTTAACCGTTTGCGGAGCAGCCGTTTTAAAATTACCTTTTTTTTAACAGTGTCGCGGCGGTTGATTAGGAAAGTTTTTCGTTCAATTTTCGACAATTTTTCATTAATGGTGGTAATTTAGCCAGTTGGGGCAAGTCAATCAAGTTCAAGCCTAGGAGACTTGGAGGTGGACCCTTAGAGCTCAATTCCTTCAAATATCAGCACAGAACGAAGTAGCAGAGTAGCTTGGGCAAAAAAGTGCGAGGCTAATTTTGTTGAGCAGTGTGTGATTGATTCAAGAAGTCTGGGTGCATTTCGGTCACTTCCTATGCTTTGAACAAAGTCTGTGGAATCCTATTCCAAGGCCACATGAATGCACCATATAACGTTTTGACCGGATTTCCAGATCACATTCATCATTCAGGGGCTATCAGTCGTCCAAAAGAAATGGGTATACTCATATTTTATATGTAGAAATTAAAAATTTAAACAACAATGAGTTGCTATCTTCCAAATCCTGAAATCTGTATAAAATTACTGTGGACTTATTGCCCCCTTTAGTAGTGGCCAGTGGCCTGCTTCTGAGTTCGGCGCCGTGGTGCTGTGTCGGTGACAGGCCGTGGCCGCTGTGTCCCGCGCTGGGCGTCGCTGTTACGTCTTTCGCCTTCTTGGAATTCCCGTACCACTTGATGGACATACGCTACTGGGACAGCTTCCTGTCAGTCGAATCCCTTTTCCTGACTGTGATCCGAGGCTCGGAGCGGTTGTGGTAAGTGCAAGGGGTGGTACTTGAAAAGCATCACCTACAGCGTTGAAATACATTTAATAATTCATATTGTAAGGGCAGCGGCCTATCAGGCATTCAGAGATGCGGGAAAAGTATTGAAAAAGTAGCCCAAACACACGGGTGTCAAGATTGTGTCTACCTCCGCCTGCTTGCTTGGCAAACAATTGACATGACAAGAGGTTGCCTAGCAGGCAGGCGGAGGTAGGCACAACCTTGACGCCTGTGTGTTTGGGCTACTTTTTTTCTATTTTTCTTTGGCAACACTGGGCGCATTGCACTGAAACGTTACGGCCTTAAAAAGTAAGATGGTCTCATTTTCAGATTGTCGGGTGTACAGACACTGCCAAAGGGCAAGCCTTTAATCTCCCCCCCCCCTTGTCACCACGCGCGCTGGGAGGTAGGCCACCCTAGCGGTGGCGGCGGCATGTTGGCTGCCTATCTCCCAGGCACACGGGCACCCCCCGCGCTCTGCGAGCCGGCCGCCTGCGTGCGGCCCAGGGGTGGTTCCGCCCGCCGCCGAGAGATGGCGAGCGGGCGGAAAAGCAGTCTCGCTTTGCCCGCGGGCGAAGCGACCCGCCGCCAACACGACCTCAGCCGGCAAATTGCAATAAAGACACACTGTTTCCTACTGGTTGTGTGCGACTAACTTCCCTGTCCTCCCTCAGTTCGAACGCTCAATTTTTCTCGTGGAGGCGGACGGCGGCCCCGAGGTCCAGCATTTCGGGTTGAGATATCGATCTCGCCCCCGAAGGTGTCGAGGCGGCCGATCAGGCCCCCGACTGCCCGTGGAGGCGCGCGTCGCGGCTACCGCGTTTCCCCCCGTACAAGTGAGCACCCGCGTCGCGGAAGAGGACGAGGGACCGAGGAGCCGTCCCGGGCCTACCCCATGCCGTCGGCTCCGCGCCGTCGTCCCAACCATCGGCACCGACGCTGCGGACGGCGGTTCCGGGCCCAGCAGCCGTTTGCCGTGCCTCCCGTCCAGCGGGACCGGCTGACGCGGACGCCCCGGAGACCGCGGTACCGTCTCCGCCGGTTCCCGAACAGCCTGCTGCTTCCCGGTCGACGTGGTCGGCGGGCCTAGTTCCCGTGGACGCCGGCCCCTCCCCGTATCGCGAGGAGTACGATCCGGCAGCGCCGTCGTACGCCCCCGCGGACCCCCGCGCGCTGCCAGCTCCCCGCGTCGTCATCGAGGAGACGTTGCTCAACGGGGTGCTGGTGGAGCTCCGTGGCCGGTATCCCCCTCGGGATTTTACGGCCATCATCCCGCTTGAGGCGCGACCCCGTCCGCCAACCTTGCGGGTGTCCATCGACCTGAGTCGGGTGGCCGGAGTGCAATTCGGCCGCAAGGACTCTATCCGGGCCCTGGGCCCCGTTAGGCCCCAGGTGGCGACCGTGACCGGTCCCAAAGTAACTAGCCCCTAGGCACACGCGGTTACACCCTGCCCCTCCCCGCAATTTGGCGCAGTGTGAACGTGTACTCGACAGCAAGCACCTGGCGATCTCTCCCTTAAGCGGTCCGTGGGGGGGGGGGGGGGGGGGCTGCCATTTCGTCTCATCTTCGTGGTTTTGCTAGTTTGCAAGTGCTTTTCATAGAGATCTTTTGCGAAAGTGTTCGAGGAGCTCACCACCTCTCTCCTGACAGGTGTGTGCGGCAGCGGGAGTTCCTGGTGATGCTGCTGCGATGCATATCCGCGCACTGCCAGACCTTCCCGCTAACACCGCAAGGATGGCGCACGGTCTTCGCCAGCACGCTTCTACCAGTGCCGTACCTGACGTACATGGTAATTATCAGAGAAGCAGGTCGACGTGCGCGTACCACCTGCTAGGAGTTTATAATTTGAAAATTTCAGATGCAAAATCGGTTTGTGCGGCAGCCACCTGTTGAAAAAGAATCGAACTTGTGCACGTCACGTACCAATGATTTACTTCATAACATGCCGTAACATGACTAGGAGAGTATGCAAGACCCGAACTTTGCCAGGACCACCGACTGTAACCAAATGCGTGAACAAGACACGATAGCGACGGAGGTCGTGTCGTACAGCTTTGTGACGGCGGCTGCTGCTAGCCTGCACTCTCAAAAATATATCTGTTTGAGTTTAGCATACTTGAAATTCTCGGCCGATGTTTCTTATATTGGCTGAGCGATAGCGAAGCCCTAGACCGAATGGGTCACAAATGTTTCGTCTGTCTGTCTGTCCGTCTGTCTGTCCGCGCGATTTCTCGAGAAACGGTTAGTCGTAGAGGGCTGAAATTTGGACCATACATTCCTACCAGCATATCAGAGTCAACCTCACATTTGGAGCACCGTATATTGGGTAGTGTCTTTTTAGGTGTCTTTTTACGGTAGTGTTTTTTTACAATTGGTATAAAATACCAAAAATAAATTATAGGGGAGATTGACTGCGGTGCGCAGCCCTCTCACGGCCAAACGGAGGCCCCTATCCAAATTTGCTACAGAACCGACCCTCCGTGGAATGAGACAAGGAATACAGGCTTGTGCATAGTAAACCCCTCCGCGCTCCCCCGTGCTCGAGATCCAAGATGGCGTCCATTTGAAGCAAACATTTGGGAATATCTGGAGAACCGAGCCACCGAGAGAGGTGCGGTTTGCAGCGCTGCCCATCGTAGCGGTTTGTTCATCATTGCGATCTTTTCGCAATGGCACTGGGCTCGAGACCACGCAACCCGTCCTCGAGAGCCACTTTCCATCTTTTAAACGGTACGGTCTAGCGTCGTGCGGTTTTCAACATTGGCCTTTGCGGGCCGCGGCAAAGGGAAACATGGGCGCCACACCCGGACAACCGCTCTCCAGACCACGCACCCCGTGCTCGAGAGCCAACTTCTATCTTTCGAACGGTAGGAGGTACTGACTTGCGGTTTTCGACGTTGGGCTTTGCGGGCCGCGGCAATGGGCCTACTCCGGGCTCAGCCTAAACTGCTTGTGCTTTGAATAGGAACCGCCGTCGGACCCGATCCGTAACGCACAAATGAACCAAAAAGCGTCTCGTAAACTAGAGAACAACATATCAAAAGATAGTGGAACACATTTTCATCGAAAATGTTCAGTTTTCAGGCGGGACTTAGCCGAGAAAGCTCCCAAATCTTCAACACAACATACAATGACTAAATGGCCGTTTATAGGCTCAGGTACAATATATTGAAAGATAGCGAAACATATTGTTACTAAAAATGTTCGGTTTTCATGCAGGACCAAGTGGCGTCGCGCTCACAAACCGGCAACGATTATGTCACGTACCCCTAAACATTGAAGTATCGCTGATGCGACGGCTAATTTTCGCGCTGGCCGGCGCTTTGAGGTCACGTGCATGCGACTTTCCCGGTGGAAATTTCGGGTTTTTCCAACGATTTCCAGCGGTTCGGGGGTCCGACTACACGGTTACGAAGTGACGTCGCGCTCAGGTACCGGGAACAGTTATGTCACGTACCCCTGAACTTTGAAGAATCGCTGAGGAGACGGCTTTATTTATCGCTCTGGGCGGCACTTTCAGGCCGAGTGCATGCGGCTTTCCCGGTGGAAATTTTAGGTTTTCCCGACGATTTCTAGCGGTTCGGGGGTCTGACTACACGGGTACCAAGTGGCGTCGCGCTCAGGTACCGGAAACAATAATGTCACGTACCCCTGAAGGGGACGCTTAACCTGAGCGCCACTGAAACTGAGCGCCACGTAAACTGAGCGCCGTCTTCGACATATTTTGCTCCCTAAACTGAGCGCCAGTGAAACTGAGCGCCGTCTGTGGCAAGGGTCGTGTTGAAACTGAGCGCCACGGAAACTGAGCGCCACGGAAACTGAGCGCCAATGAAACTGAGCGCTACTTAAACTGAGCGCCACTGAAACTGAGCGCCGCTGGAGCAGCGCGCCGCGTCGCGGCGAAGCAGCGGGCTCCGTAGCTCCGCCCACGCTACCCCCACCACCGTGTGCGGGCGTACCGGCGAGGGCGCGCGTAGAGCGGAGCTACTGGCGATGGGTATGAGATCATCAGCGTTCTTACCGGCGCAGTGCTTGAGACGGGCTGCATCGCTGCCTCCTTAGCGCCTTGCATGGGCGGCACACCTGCATTTTCTTCATTGCCTGCCGTCTGCGCTCGGAAGCTCTTGTGCTTCCTGTCGGTTCTAGCCACTAGCGTTATATTGATTTAACAAAATAAAAATTCGTTAAATTAACCATGCACATCTCTTATTTTGGAGTGGGGGGGGGGGGGCTGAATTCCAGTCAGGTAATAAATTAGTTCTTTGGACCAAATATTTTTTTCGATTGGATGATTAGATGTATTAACCAATTTGTACACCCAGAAAAGTCGGTTCTTGGTTCAAGTACAGAACAGTTCTCAATCTTCATGTTCTCGGCCTCTGCTCTTGACTTATTGGCAAGCCCATCATGTGCCGCGGGCACGGTCCATCGTCGCCATAGTAGACTTCGTAGCGCAGTGGTTAGAGTGCGGGGCTCCGAACCCATAGTTCCAGGGTTCGGATCTCGGTCGGGGCGGTGGTATTTTCTTTGCCAAAATGAAATTATACTGTCGGCTGAACACGCGTAGAACTCAAGTAGAGCCCAATGCACCGTTACTTCAAGTACAGAACGCATTCAAAAAAATTGAGAACATGTTCTTGGAAATCTCGGCGGAGGCATGTTTTTCGAGTACATTTTGTGCTCGGACCAAGATAATTGTATTAGGGCCAAAAGCATTGCTCTTACACGGATATCAAAATGTTCTCGAATCATTGGAGAGCAAGATGTTCTCATATCGAGAGCAATGTTCTTGTTCCGAGAACGGATTTTTCTGGGTGTAGTCGATTTAATATAAATTAATATGCCTTTGGAAATGATTTTATCTTTTTATGGCCGGGCTCTCATCGCTGAGAACGAGCGAGCTTGTCGAAGTTACTTCGGGGCTGGGTGGTGGAGAGCGCACGCGCGCACGGCAGCGCGGGCTTAAGTGCCGCCGCGGTGGGAGTAGCCGTCTGGGGCACGGGCTGCTCAGCCGTGCTACAGGAGTTGGTGGGAGGGACGAGTGGGAGAAATCGGCTAAGGCCTCACCAACGGTGCGGCGGCAAAGCACCATGACGTGCTGGAGCCGTACATGTAGGCTACCCAGTGCGCGCAATGCACCATTTTGTTGCCTACCTACTAGGCGCTGGGGCCATTTCGCATCGAACCTTCAGCCGTACTGGCGGCACTTCGGTCCGCCCCACGGAGCCGCCTCGGCTTTGTCTGTGTGTCCTCTTCCTATACTCGTCTCGCCGGCTGGATCGTCACCAAATCCACGCAGCCAGCACACCAGATGTTGTGAATATAATTAAAACCATTGTCTGCACCCAAAAATTATATTTTTTCAGAAAACAGCGCAGAACGCGACGGAGACAAAAGACAAACCTTTTCGGTCGCGGTAACGCAGGTCGCCGGCACGGGCTGCCATTCAGATCCCCAGCTCCGGAGACGGGGGAGAGGGCGGTGGTGGTTTGGTGTGTGGGCGAGGAAGACGGGCGGGGAGCCCTAGGCAGCTGCGGGGCGGCGGGGTGAGATGGGGCTCGACACCACCAAGCAGGCTCTCAAACGCACTGCGGGACACGCTCCGCTCGAAAGCCAATGACAGGCGCACTGCTCAACATTTCACAACTTGGCTCAGCGGCGGACGAGGAGTGTACACAGAACACTACAGTAGGAGACCCACAGAGGAAAACGCCTGGTGTCCCTTTTCGCCTCGTTGATCTACCTACAGCGAGGTCCCCTTCATCTCCATTATCAGCAATCACTCCCTTGCGTTACTACTCGAGCGGGGCAGCCGCTGGTCCTGCGGCACCTAGCAGCCCACACGTCCGGTTGTGTCGAACGCTACGGCTCACCCGCTGATGCCGAAAGGGACTGCATCGGCAGCGCGGCGATGAGTGCGACAGAGACAAAGGTCGCTTGGACACACCCGTATGCAATCGGAAAGCTGCGCATTGTCGTTAGGCGGTCTTCTTTATTTCGTTTTCCAGACGCGTCCACGAGCACTCGCAGTCAGTCCAGCCCACTAGGAGACCGAGGACAGACCGCGGGGAACCCGAGGTAGCGTGCCATCGTACCCCCCCCCCCCCCCCCCCTTTATGAAGGTGTGTGCTGGCCGCGTGGATTTGGTGCCGATCCAGCCGGCGAGACGAGTATAGAAAGAAGACACGCAGACAAAGCCGAGGCGGCGGGACCGAACGCCATCTGTACGGCTAAGCAAATTTCAACCCTCCCGAACAAACCCTTAATTTTGGAGGGGGTGGGGGCATATTTCAAGATATGGGTAAAATTATTTCAAAATCGCTCTGGGTGGGTAGCGGTGGCCTCAGGGGTTCCGAAAATGACTGCGGCGACCCGGAGCAATGGCTTTAATGGACCGAAAATGTAAAAAAAACTAGAAAGGTAAGGTCACGTGGTCTTCGTGTCGTCACCTTGTATGTCCCTGTAGGGGTTAAAACATGTATGTGCCGGTTTATAGAAGCGCTACCCTGCAACTACTGGAAAAACCAGAACACTCGATGAGGATCTCCTGTAATGAATCTTACAGTTCTGCGCTGTTTTCTGAAAAAATATAATTTTTGAGTGCAGACAATGGTTTTAATTATATTCACAACATCTGGTGAGCTGGCTGGCGTCATGGTGCTTTGCCGCCCGCACCGTTGGTGAGGCCTTAGCCGATTTCTCCCACTCGTCCCTCCCACCAACTCCTGTAGCACGGCTGAGCAGCCCGTGCCCCAGACGGCTACTCCCACCGCGGCGGCACTTAAGCCCGCGCTGCCGTGCGCGCGTGCGCTCTCCACCACCCAGCCCCGAAGTAACTTTGACAAGCTCGATCGTTCGAGGTATTCCCCTCACCGGGCGCTGCCTGGCTCCGGCCTAGCCGCACCGAGCGCCCCGTGGCCCGTCGGTTCTCGCCGGGCCCAGCTCGACACGGCCGGTTCCGACCCGACCCGATCGCAGCCGGGTCGGGTCGGCTCCCACCCGACTCGGCTGCGGGCCGGGTCCGCCCGTTGCAGGTCTCTGGCCCGGCCATTAAAAGATAAAATCATTTCCAAAGGCTAATTAATTTATATTAAATCGACTACAAATTGGTTAGTACATCTAAACATCCAATCGAAAAAAATATTTGGTCCAAAGAACTAATTTATTACCTGACTGGAATTCAGCCCCCCCCCCCCACTCCAAAAAAAGAGATGTGCATGGTTAATTTAACGAATTTTTATTTTGTTAAATCAATATAACGCTAGTGGCTAGAGCCGATAGGAAGCACAAGAGCTTCCGAGCGCAGACGGCAGGCAATGAAGAAAATGCAGGTGTGCCGCCCATGCAAGGCGCTAAGGAGGCAGCGATGCAGCCCGTGTCAAGCACTGCGCCGGTAAGAACGCTGATGATCTCATACCCATCGCCAGTAGCCTCGCTCCGCTCTACGCACGCCCCCGCCGGTACACCCGCACACGGTGGTGGGGGTAGCGTGGGCGGAGCTACGGAGCCCGCTGCTTCGCCGCTGTTATGTTTTGATGAAACAGAAGGCGGTGCCTCGCCTGTTCTTCTTCTTGTTCTTTTTGTATTGCCTGCTTGATCCGGCTTCCGGAATAAAACGTCAGTCTGTTACAACCCGCCTCTGGAGTACAATATTAATTATCCGCCCACATCCACACGCCGATTCCGTGTTTGCGAGCACTTCGTGCCGTACACGAAGTTGGGACGGGCGACTGTTAAGTTTCGCGGATTAAACAACATTTCATTGGCGACGAGGAGTTTCGAAACCGCGCACCGACCGTGACTTCCCCGGGACCGGCCCTGACGGTCAAGTCAACATGGCAGCAAACCATGTGCTGGCCCTACAGACAATCGGGGCCATGGACTCGTTTGATCCGTCAGACGCATCGGAAACCTTCACCCAGTGGTTTGCACGCTTTGAACTGTTTTGCCAAGCTAATTTGGTCGCGCCAGAACCTACGGAAGAAGGACCTAACGGCGAACAAGTCATCCGTCGAGCGACCAACCGGCGTCGAAGCTTGTTCCTCACGTGCTTGGGAAAAAGAGCTTATGGTCTTCTGCACAACGTTGCGCTGCCAGCGGCACCCCAGGATTACACAATCCCCGAATTGTGCTCGGTTCTGCGGGAACAATTTGAACATCCAGGACTTGTGGAGGCGAACAGACTCAGGTTCCATGCTCGAATGCAGGGTCCCCAAGAAACGATGTTCGAGTACATCTCTGCAATTCTAGAAATCGCGAATTCATGCGATTTTGGGGCTGGTTGGGACAGTACCATGAAGACAAGGCTTATCACTGGCACCCGTCATGAAGATCTCAAGCGTAAGTTGCTTTCTCGACACGACCTAAACTGGGATGGAACGAAAGTCCTCGCCTTGGAAGAAGACGCCGTCCGCCAGCAAGTGCAGGCGATGGCATCCATCAATTTGACTGGGAATCAAGTCCACCGGATGGGATCCAGACCCACCCGGTCCGACCAGTCTAACTTTCAATCCAAGAAGCAGCTTTCACCGTGCTTCAAGTGTGGCACCTTGCATCCGACCCTACCCTGCCCAGCAAAGAACTCAACATGCAAGTTCTGCAGCAAGATTGGGCACTACGCTCGGGTTTGTCGCCAGGCGGTGTCTGAGTCGCTGGACAGAGCCAAGAAGTCCCAGCAGCGTCAGCAGCAGCAACCACGTCAACAAAACCCAAGACGCAAGTCCAAGAAAAGCAACCACAAGTCGCACGTTCATCATACCCACGAATCAGGTGATGATGACGACGTTGAGCAGTTGCTCAACTTTGTTTAGATTTGACTTGTATTTGGGATCAAATGGCTAAAGCGTAGTTTTGGTTCCAGGCGACCACCTAGTGTCCTCTCTCAGAGGTTCACAAGAGTTAAAGGTGGGTCCTGCCACAGTTCATGTAATAGGCGCCAAACCTGCTAGCGAGCCTTTGATTGTGAAAGTCGTGGTAGACAATGAACCAATGGACATGGAAGTTGATACTGGTTCGGGAGTGTCTATTATGACAGAAACTTTATTTTGTTCATTATTCAACTCGAGCTTGTCGCGTTCGACTCATCTGGTCTCTTCTTGTAGTGGGCCTATTACTGTTGTGGGTGAAAGCCTAGTGAAGGCTCAGTTCAACAATGTGACGTTTGAACTCACCTTGGTGGTATGTTCAGGGCTTAGTATTCCCTACCCACTGCTTGGTCGCGACTGGCTCGACATTTTTTTGCCTAATTGGCGTCAATTTTTAGTTGATTGTAAAGTACATTTATGTACCTCCTTTTGTCCGCCAAAAATCGATGAACTAAAAACCATGTTCCCCAATGTATTCAATTCAGAGTCGGACTCGACTATATTGGGATTCCAAGCAAGACTAGTCCTCAAGGAAAACGCAAAACCAATCAAGCATGGTCCGTATCCTGTAGCATTCGGAATTGTAAAAGATGTAGAATCTATCCTAGATGGTTGGGTGTCAACGGGACGGGCAGAACGTGTTAGGCATGCTGAGTGGGCTTCACCTGCAGTCCCCGTCACTAAAAAGGATGGTAGTACTCGCTTGTGCGTAGATTTTAAAACTACCTTAAACCCCCAGCTTAGGGTGGATTACTATCCCTTGCCCAAACCAGATATTGTTTTTGCCTCTTTAAGCGAAGGTGTATATTTTAGTTCTATTGATTTAAAAGATGCTTATATGCAACTGGACCTGCACAAGGACTCTCAGGAGTTGTGCATTGTAAATACCCATAAGGGATATTATAAGCTTAAAAGGATGATTTATGGTATTTCTTCAGCTGCAGCAATTTTCCAGAGTACCATGGATTCAATCCTACAGGGAGTTCCCAAAACGTTTTGTTATCTAGATAATATTTTGTGCCATGGCACCACGCCACAAGAGTGTGTTCAAAATACCTTACTAGTGTTAAGTAGGTTAGAAAAGTACAATGTTAGATTAAGACTTGATAAGTGTCAATTTTTTGTACAGGAACTAGAGTTCCTAGGCTTCATAATTAAAAATGGTTGTCGTGGCCAGACACCATCATTAACGAAAGCCATCACTAATTTCAAAGTTCCTAAAACTGCCAAAGAGGTACAAAGTTTTCTAGGATTATTAGGATTCTATAATGTTTATCCCAATGTAAGCACACTCACAAAACCCCTCAGAGCTTTGACTGAATTAAATACCCCATTTGATTGGACGGAACAATGCCAACAAGCTTTTGACCAGCTCAAAGAAATCTTGGTTAGTAATAAATTCCTAATGTTGTTCAACCCAGATCTTCCAATTGTTCTGTATTGTGATGCTAGTCCAGTCGGAGTAGGAGTTGCTCTGTGTCATACGGTGAATGTCAAAAATAAGCTTGTAGACAAATTGGTTGGGTGCTACTCTAGTTCATTGACACCCACCCAACAGAACTATTCTCAAAGCGATAGAGAGGGATTGGCTGTGATTTTTGGAGTGTCTAAGCTTCACATTTTTTTGTGGGGAAGGAAGTTCACCATAGTTACTGACTGTTATGCGATTAAAAGAATATTCGCTGATGATAAAGGTCTACCCTTAAGGACAGGATATAGGCTGCAACATTGGGCAGCAATACTTCAGGGGTATTCGTATAAAATTGTGCATAGGAAGAGTGAGCATCTGGCTGTCGCAGATTGTTTGTCGCGTTTACCTGTGTCTAGCTTTATAGATGATGTGTTCCATGTAAAAGTGCTGGGTGATCTCCCTCTGACTTCTGAGCAGATTGCCCTGGAAACTCTTAAAGATCCAGTGCTCAAAAAAGTGTTGGAAAAGGTCCGCCTTGGATGGCCACAAAAAAAACCCTTTCAAAGAAGATCCCGTTTTGTCTGAGTATTTTCCAATCAGGGATTCCTTGTCCTCTCTAAATAATTGTCTCTTGTATTGTTCAAGAATTGTAATCCCTTCCACGTTGAGATCAGCTGTGTTGAAATTACTGCATGGAGGACACCCTGGCATCGTCCGTGCCAAAGCGCTAGCACGCTCGCATGTCTGGTGGCCAACCTTATATAAAGATTTGGAATTTCATGCCAAGAATTGTGAACAATGCATCAAAGTAAATTTAAAGAGAGTAAAAGAATATGTGCCTTGGCCTAAGAGCAAACACCCTTTCTACAGAATGCATATTGACTTTTTTGATCACAAGGGATTCAGTTTCTTTATCATGTGTGATTCATATTCCCGCTGGATTCATGTTAAGTTGATGGTTAGCACCAACGCTCAATCTGTCATTGAAGTATTGTTATCTGTATTTGCCTCTTTTGGTCTTCCTTGTATAATTGTAAGTGATAATGGACCTCCCTTTGATTCAAATGAATTTGCTCAATTTTGTACGGATTTTAATATCCAAGCGTTGCACAGTCCCAAGTACACCCCCGAGGCAAATGGTCTCGCAGAAAAAGGTGTTGATACAGCAAAAAGGGCACTGAAGAAAATGATTGACGACAAAGTAAACCCTGAACCAGGCGGTAGTGAGGCAATGTATAAGGTTAATGTAACGCTAAGCAAGTTCTTGTTTAATTACAGGAACACCCCAAATTCTGTAGATCTAAAGACTCCAAATGAACTGTTATTGTCATACAAACCTAGGACCTTACTGTCACAATTGTATCCTAACTCTTCTGCTTCAACCTCACACTTCAGGGAAGGTGAAACGGTTTATGTAAAGTTCTCGAAAAGATCTCCTCCTGTACCTGCTACCATTGTCAGGCCAAAAGGCCCCAACACTTATGTAATTTCGGTTGGAGGTGTCGTCAAGGAGGCCCACCACAACCAGTTGGTTCGAGGAACTATGTTGTAGAAGTTTCTTGTAAATTGTGCCGTTTAAATGTCGCGTCTTCTGCTACCCTGCTTTTGTTTATTTGTGGAGGGTGGATGTTGTGTTTTGATGAAACAGAAGGCGGTGCCTCGCCTGTTCTTCTTCTTGTTCTTTTTGTATTGCCTGCTTGATCCGGCTTCCGGAATAAAACGTCAGTCTGTTACAACCCGCCTCTGGAGTACAATATTAATTATCCGCCCACATCCACACGCCGATTCCGTGTTTGCGAGCACTTCGTGCCGTACACGAAGTTGGGACGGGCGACTGTTAAGTTTCGCGGATTAAACAACATTTCAGCCGCGTCGCGGCGCGCTGCTCCAGCGGCGCTCAGTTTCAGTGGCGCTCAGTTTAAGTAGCGCTCAGTTTCCGTGGCGCTCAGTTTCAACACGACCCTTACCACAGACGGCGCTCAGTTTCACTGGCGCTCAGTTTAAGGAGCAAAATATGTCGAAGACGGCGCATAGTTTACGTGGCGCTCAGTTTCAGTGGCGCTCAGTTTAATACATCCCTCAAAGTGCCGGCCAGAGCGAGAAATAGCCGTCTCATCAGCGATTCTTTAAAGTTCAGGGGTACGTAACATAATTGTTGCCGGTACCTGAGCGCGACGCCACTTGGTACCTAGGTAGTCGGACCCCTTAACCGCTAGAAATAGTCGGAAAGACCCGAAATTCATTTAGTCCTGAGTCATTGGCCACTAGTCATTGTATGTCGTGTTGAATTTTGGGGAGTTTTTTCGGCTAAGTCCCGCCTAAAAACTTTACATTTTCGATGAAAACGGGTTTCGCCATCTTTGGATATGTTGCATCCTAGTGCACGAGACACTTTTTGGCTTGTTTGTGCGTTACGGACCGGATCCGACAGCAGTTTCCATCCAAGGCACAAGTGGATTAAGCTGAGCCCGGAGTTCGCCAACTGAGTTGGCCAACTGGACGCCCGTCAGTAGGACGCCCTGCGGGCGTCACTCTCTCCGCACGGTCGCAACCACGCTCATGTTCTGCCCTCCAAACGTATCTTACATCAGCCTTTTCTTATCAATGCCGCTCACCCAGTCCTAACCTACCCTTACCTGCCCGAGCCTAGCCTACCCAGGCCCCTACTAACCTAACCGAGCGTAACCCACTCGCGTCACTGATCCGCCCCTCCACGACAGGCGCATAGCGCATACTGACTTTACCCAACCGACGGATTTATAATTTTGGTCCACATGTGAAAATTATCTAAGAAACTGCTTGGGCTGCGGTGCCCCTGAGGGGAGGTTGACTCTGGTATGAAGCAAGAAAGATGTGGTCCGAATTTGAGCTTTCTACGTCTAACCGTTCTCGAGAAATCGCGCGGACAAACAAACAGACAGACAAAACATTTTTGACCCAGTCGGTCCAGGGCTTCGCTATCGCTCATCCAACCAGGGCTTCGCTGTCGCTCAGCCAATAATAATTTAAGTTACAAGGTAGGCGTACGCCATACCGCGTCGTGGCGTAACAGGCTTCGCTCACCGCGAATCACTGTTCCGCCACTCCACGCCTGGCGCACGCCTACCTTGGCCTGCCGGCGGCTGTCACCTGACCACTACGACCCTGCGGGGCCAGTCAGTAGGACGCCCTGCGGGCGTCACTCTCTCCGCACGGTCGGAACCACGCTTATTTTCTGGCTTCCAAACGTATCATACATCATCCTTTCGTTATCAATGCCGCTCAACCAGCCCTAACCTACCCTTACCTGCCTGCTACGATTTTTTACGATAGCTCTTCACAAAACTAGGAAAATTGACGGAAATTTGAAAATCCTAAACTGCATGGGTTCGGGGTTTAATTGAAACTATAGGTAAAACCTCCCAATTTCGTAAAATCTGGAAGTTGCTAGAGTGTTCCGTAAAAATTCGGGTCTTGTATACTCTTAACGCCCCTTCGTTAACGTCAAACCCTATTTAAAAAGTAACGCGTTAACCTCAACCGTTAATAATTAATTTTAAACGGTGCTAATTAACATCGCTAATCGTTAGATAAACGAGCCTAACCGTGCATTTGGGACATTTTAATGACAATCTCACTGTAAAGAATTTGTAAGGTAGAATTCCGAGACGTGTCTGTGAAGCAAATATTCAAATTAGCTATAGGATTTATGTATTATACAGCTGTATGTTATTATTGTTACATACGTCTATGGGATGTCTTTCATACATGCATGAGTTTTTTTTTTAACGTTTTATCTCGTCTTACAGTATTGAGATCTAATCAATCATTTGTGGTAACTCAGATGTGGCATATAATCGGTGCGTCATTTCTAGTTTGGAAGCTGTCATCGAGATTCGCACCCGCTATCTTCGCACACCTGAAACCGCGCGGATACGCACGCATCTTGCTGGGTAAACACCGCCCCAAGCAATCTGCTTGTTCGGCCGTCGTGGTCTCTCGCGGTTAAAATGCTATACGTGTACAGGAAGATTAGTGTGAAGATTTCTTCCTATACTAAGTCGGGACTGTGCCTGTGCCATAATGCAGAAGTAAAGCTCCGTGTTCCCCAGCACGACAAAGCTAAATCCCATACGTGAATCGGGGTTTTTCCGTACGCCACGTATCCGAAATATCCGATCTTCTTTACAGTGTTTCCCATCTCATATCTGTTTCTTAAACGATTCAAGTGCTTGAAGCACTTAGTTAACAATTCGACCAACTTTATCCAATAACATGGTGCCGCAGTCCACTATATCATGCGCAAACTTGCTGGAAACTCATCGGAGTCGACCAGCCGAATTCTATTGCAATCGGATACATATCACCTGTGCTCTGTACACGTCGTCTTCGTCACAGAGGTGCATAAGTAAAATGAATGCATGAACGAAGAATTGCCGTAAAGCTTGCCACTACCCATTTTTTTTAACAGGACGGTTTGCTGAACGCACCGATTTTAAATAACGCACAGAGAAAATTAAATCTGCTGAGGGCGTTACACTCCTCTCACTGTTGCAATGAAAGCACGGCTCTTTTTTCCCACCAGGTAATAGTGACTGTGATGTGGATGAATGTGCACCTAGGAGCCATCTTCCCCGTGTGCGTAAACATGTCCCTGATGATTCTTTACAACGTGTATACAAGCTGCCAGTTCACGCTCCTCGTCTCCACCATGACATTTTTGTCAGCCCTGGTAAGCTTAGTGACTCATCGAGTGGCGCACAGTGTTAAGTGACCCGAGGACTGACACCGCGTCGTGGCGTACCAGCATGACGGGCACCGCGTGGGCAAAAGCTTCAATTAAGGCGGCATTCAGAGCGTGAGCGACCACTAATAGTGCGGAACCCTTTATTTGCAGTTTTTGAAACGATGCCGCCTTGAGACACCCCTGTGTTTCCAATCGGACCGGCAAGCCGAGTCTGAGCGCGCCCTGATGACCGGCTGCGTGCGAAACGTTGACCGAGCCTATCTCCGACGATGGTCGGTCAACATTCGGTCAACGTTTCGCACCGCGGCCCGGTCAAGACGCGCCGGGCTTACTAGCCCGATTGGAAACACTACCGTGTCCCGCACAGTCTTAATCGGATGGTGATGACAAGAGTCAGTAGGTGTTAAAAGATTCATCATCACTGCAATCTTCTCACTAAATTACCGTGTAAAGTTTTGTACATAATTATGTACGTAAGCATCCATAATTATGGACGGATTTATCCATGTGTAAAAACGTACATTAGGGTGATTAAAAAAAATAAAGTTGCGATTATCGCATGGAATCTGGTTGGGGCACGTCTGAGACGGCCCCTGTCCAAATTTGAGTGCATTTGAACAACATTTACCCGGCCCGCACGACGAGAAACTGAACGACAGTCTCCCGGGTGGCCCCGCCATATTGTAATCGCCCCTGTGACGTCACTACCGGTTGGAGGGTGACGCCACTTTGCGCTCAACTTGGCGCTCACAAGATCCAGAACGGCTACTGGATAAAGGGTCTAGCAGGCGGAGAGACTCGACGCTACGTTTCAGGGCAGCTATGTTCCTGTTGATGGATCTGGTCCACCTGGGGGGTGGACGGCCCGGCGTAGTTGAGTTGCCAGGTGCATCCAACGGGGTCGAACCACCGACCGACGCGCGCACAGAATACCGACGCAGTGACAACTGCGCTACCGCATGCGCTCGGGAGACGGGAAGCGACGGATGATTCGGATCCGTAGGCGCCTAGGCTGGACGACGTGTTTGGTTTTGAGAAGTTGCACCCTTAAAATCGTTTGCTTGAATCACGAATATGTCCCCACGAATACCGCATATGCTTGAACTTATCATCACTCTAAAAATGGATGCACGATTGCATGTTGGTCGGTGGCTGCCCCCCTTGATGATACTGCATGGGATTGCCAGGTGACTAAGGGAATTGCATATACCCCGTCTCACCATCCTGTCCGTACTGTTGCGGTTGTTTGTGACCTGGCTTTTGGTACCCTCTCTGTTATTGCTGGTTAAAACCTCCCCTTCCTCTGTTCCTTCCTCGATCATCACCCAGGAAAGTCGGTTCTCGAAATGAGAAAAAAGTGCTTGGTAAGAGATCATTTTGCTCTCAATGTCGTCCAGAACAATATACACTTGATTCACAAAGAAAATGTTCTCGAAAATCTGCGGGAAAGATCAAGTATAACTTGCTTTCGACTGCACCGGTTGCTCTTCATAAATTTGCGTGGTTTAAAATTATTGCACTCCTCACGAACTCAGAATGTTCTCGACCTTTCGCGTGTTCTGGTCTTGTCGTATTATGTGCTCGGACGTGCAAAAAAATCCGCAAGGGCCGCGTGCGAGAACATGTTCTTGACGATGCTGAGAACAATTTATACTCGAGCAAAAACTCCAAAAGATGTGCTAAAAGGCTTTTAAAGTGACTCCACACTAAATTATGTCATACGACAATTGTAGAAATTGCCCCCGGAATGTAGGGAGAACAGCCGGACATCTGTCTACAACGATGGGGACCCATCATGGGTCTCCGGCATATGCCATACTGATGCCGCCGCGATCGCTGGGAGTCGCCGCGGCGCCGCGGAGGCGACTGAAGGGCGATCGTTACGTGCTTCGAGGGAAGGGTTGTCCGCCTACAGTGCAAATGTTTAGGAATCCCGGAGCAGGTCGTTTCATGTTTAATGACAAATTCGTTGGTAATAGAGCTGTTTTGTGCCGTTACAATGTCCATACTCAGGCTGCCGACCTGCGGTGCGACTGCATTGCAACGTTGCAGAGCCAACTACTGCAAGAGGAGACTGGAGAAGGACAGGTAGTGTACGTGACACACAGGTAATCCAATCACGCTCCAGCGAATGTGACGCCTGTCACATTCCTTCAAATGTCGTGTCACATTCGTTGGCTGAGCGATAGCGAAGCCCTGGACCGACTGGGTCAAAAATGTCTGTCTGTCTGTTTGTCCGCGCGATTTCTCGAGAACAGTTAGACGTAGAGAGCTCAAATTTGGACCACATCTTTCTTGCATCATACTAGAGTCAACCTCCCCTCAAGGGCACCGCAGCCCAAGCGGTTTCTTAGATAATTTTCACATGTGGACCAAAATTATAAATCCGCCGGTTGGGTAAAGTCTGTATGCGCTATGCGCTTGTCGTGGAGGGGCGGATCAGTGACGCGAGTGGGTTACGCTCGGTTAGGTTAGGTTAGTAGGGTCCTGAGTAGGCTAGGCTCGGGCAGGTAATCTTCTTACCTAGCAACCTGGCGTACTAATTCCGAAAGGGGCACCCTGTAGCACGGCCAGGAGCGTATTTTCTTAGCTTTGAGTTGGGCTTTGAAAGCGTTGATAACATAGATATGCCACAGTTATGGAGGGCTCTCCATGCCTACATACCTGTCCATCGACCACCAAAGTTTGAACAAAATCGGAGACTAATGGGGGACTGTTTCGTATGTGTATTCCGGGTTCAACGGGGAAAGATGAGGAAAGGCTAGGGAGGCGCTCACTAAAGCACTTCACCAGCTTCCACTTGAGCTAATATTCAAAGTCCCTACTGACCAGCCTAAACAATAATAAAATATCTTGCGTGAACAAGCGTGGCTTACCGTCTCGTTCTGTAGCTGTACCGCGACTGGCGCCCGGAGGGTGTGCAGCCGGCCAGAGGCGATTTTTCGTTTCCCAACCGCTCGCTACCGCTTCACTTTTCGATTGAGGTTGGGGGTGGGTGGGGGGCGGGAGGAGGGTTGTGACGTCACGAGACAGAGCGGTAGAACCTACCGCCCTACCATCTCGCGGAGGTGGATTGAGGGGTAGCTGTAGAGGATTGGGGCACGAAGATTACGGTCTTTCCTCTTCAAACGCACAGCCACTAGCGAATTCGAACTACTTTGCTGCATTGCAGCGATAGAAAACAGCCTTCATCCCCAACCTCGTTAATTAGCATTGCCACCAGCCCAGCCACACTCTTTTCCATAGTTTCCATTTTTCCTCTAACAGCGTAAACACGACTATCTCAAATACCTACGTTCAGCGCGCGTTAAACAGGGCTCTGCCCGCCAGCTTCCATTTTCGTATCGAGGTTGTGACGTCACAGCATCCTACCAGGCGCTACTCGGGTAGGGTAACGAAAAGACGCCTCAGCCGGCGGCGGAAATCCCTATCGGTGGTCAGAAACGGTCATCGCGCGGCCAGGCTGAGGGTCTCACAGCCAAGCGGATAAACTTCCTGGGGCTAGCGCGCGCGGGATTTGAGTTCTTGCGGGGTGTGCATCTGTGTACACAACAACCGCGGGGTGTAGAAAAATTCTCGACTCCGAGAAGTAAAAATGAATCAATCCAAAAGGGTGAAACAAATGAATAAAAATGAACGAAACTGAGCTTAAGAATGCATTCGGTATTTAAAAACTTGAATTTACTCGAAATTGTGAACTTGTGTTGTAAACTGGTAAGCCATACTTCTTCAATAGTTTTTATAAAAATTGATTGACAAAATCGAAGTAAAAAATGAATGGTCTGGTCAGAGGAATGGGGAACAAAAATGGTGGAACACACAGAAAACAAAATTTTTCTTTTATCTTAGCAGAAAATTCGGCAAGCAACATGAATACAATCCAAAAAGAAGTTAATACAATTCGAAAGTAAAACAAATGAACATCACAAATTGAAAAATTAAATAAAAAATCATTGAAAACCTGTAAGGGAAGCAAGGTTAAGCAAAAAAGATTGTTTAATTGACAGAAGTTGAATCATTGAATGCTGAAGGTACAACAACATGAAATTCAATTTAGAAAGCAAAACGGCTATTACGGACAAAGCAAACAAAGTTGTGAATTTAGATGAATGAAATTTTGGAAAAGTCAAGTGGTGCTGTCGACGAAGTCTTGGGACGGTATCAATCTTGAGTTCGACGAAGCTTCGGATACGGCGATGAATAGGAAAACAACATGCAACTTATATGACTTGACTTGAATTTACTTTTACATCGGTAGAAGAAATGAATCATAAAATTGGACAAAATGGAAAAGGTAGGAGAGGGGGGGGGGGGGAATAATTTCAAATCCTGTAATAAAGTGGGGTTATGTTGGAGTTACTCCATGGCTTCTATCACCGAATTGACAGAACATGAGGGATGGGACATTGAGAAAATCTAACTCAAACTGGATGAATGGAATTGAATGAATGAAACAAACTTCATAGATACCAAAAACTGAATGTAAACGATAACTTGAACTAAAGAAAACTTGAATGAGACAAAAATCTGAATACAAATTTGAATGGTAAATTGAATGAAAACTCAAAGCAAACGAAAAACTAATCATCAAAATCAAATTAGAATCACATGGAATCAGAAATAATCGTTTAAAGTCAGAACAACGTCAGGACAAAGCAAACCACACCTTCACACAGATATCGACCAGGTCAAGGGTCGATTAAAACTCAAAAATAAAAGAAAAAAATGCCAACTTCAAAGTGCTTTAAGAGAGAGAAAGGCGGGATGAGAAATAGGGAACCACGGAAACACGAATCAAAGGGACTTTTAAAAACAATGAAATGAATGAATGGGGCAGGAAAAGCAACATGGCGCGGATAAGGGTTAACGTTCATTAATCGACGCGCATTTACAGAAGAAAGACAAGGAACTCGTTACGCAAAAATAAAATCACGTGAAACTCAACGAGAGAAAGAGGGAGAGAGAGAGAAAGAATTGCATCTTAGACCGCAAGAACGAGGGGAAAAGATGTGTGGGGATGACATGAATGAATGGACGCCATACACTGCGTCTTAATTATGGCAATCTCAATGCAAGTACTTGTACCACATAACCTACAAAAGCACGACTATAACCTTACAACTAGTGGCGCCAACTTAAAAATAAAACTACATTAGACTAAGTACTAGACACAAGCAAATGATATAACCATGGCTGCTGCCACACCAACCTTGACAGGAAGGAACAGCCCTAAAAATATGAATGATAAAAAAAATGAATGGAGGATCAAAGGGAGTTCGAAGCATAGGAAGTGTCCTAAAACACTTGGATTAGTAAATTTACATAGAAGAGCTGAACGTAAGGCGCACATCTGCGACATAAAACTCTGAAATAGGAGAAATATTATTAGTTATAGTATCTGTGAGGAAAAAATGTCCTTGTTAAGGGTTAGACGTGAAGGTCTACGTTGAAACTTCTTTAGGTGGGCAACGTGACACAGTCTTCGCCACACTTTTCCAGTATTCGAACGTAACCTTTCGGAGTACAGCACCTGTGAGACCTTGACAATGGTACCCAATCGGTACCGTTTCTGTAATTTAACGGGGTTAAGTTTGGAAGCTTTGCGTTCAAAATAAACCCAAAGTGGTTCATTGGGGCGAAAAGAGACAGAAAGGCAAAACGTCGTAATTAGATTTTTGGCTAAATTTAGAAGCAAGCTTTCGTTCCTCGGCCGTCTTACGGATTTCACTTACGATTTGAAGACGGCGCTGCAATGAGACGCTGTCGGAATGAACGGTTTGGTTCATGAATGAAGCGTTAAATCTTTTGCCAAAAAGTATTTCATTAGGAGCTAGACAAGTGGCAACTTGAGGTGAGTTGTTCATATGGAATTCAACATATGGGTCAAACAAATGCCAATTGATTTTACGCTTAAGTTTGTTTGCTAACAAGAATTGGAGAGGGGCGGAGGAACGTTTAACGTTACTCTCCACGGCACCAACGGACGAATGAACGCCACTTGCGGCGTGCTGAACATTAAATTTAAATTGATTTGCAAATTCTTTGAATGAATCACTGGTCGTTGCCGGACGCGTCAGAGTAGAGCGTGCGGGGAACGCCAAAACGAGAGAGAAACGTCTTTAGATGAGAGATAGCTTCTAGTAGATCTAGTACCAAGGGAATATACTACAATAATAAGAATAGAGATCATAAATTAGTAAACCGTGTGTAAATTTTGCTTTTGATTGCGCTATAAACACATAGCAAAAATCAATCATAATATCAGTAAAAATGTCTTTAGCAATTCGGGGCTGCAAAAAACCAAACTTCTTGTTACAAATTTTGAAAGCACTGCAAACTTGACAGAAGTTGACATATGTAGTGATATCCTCATACATATTGGGCCAAAAATAAAATTTAAAAATTGATGTTTGCATGATTCGAACACCAGAATGCATACACAAATCGAGAAATTCTTTGAGAACAAACGGGCCAAGAAATTCTGGAACCACTAAACGCATGATTTTAGTGTTGGTCATTAGAAGACCACTAAAAATTTTAAATTTTGGTTCATTTCGGACAGTATTTGCTTATTATCGACTATAATAGGTATCAATCATAATTTTGCCTACGACTGAATCCTGGCGTTGCAGTCTGCTACTAGTTGCTGCAGAGAACGGTAACAAACCACAGTTGTGGTAGTCACACAGCGGCTCTGGCTCACTGGAGGGGTAATATGAATTTGATCGAAAACAGAGGCACTCGGTGCGGGCACGGTGGCCGCACGTGCAGAAACTGAGTCAGGAACACTGTGAGGGACAATTTGGTCATGTTCGTTTGTTACTGGGGCACGCAATTGCATATTAGCAACATTCTGCTTGTTACGCATTGCACGCGTAGTCGAGGGGTTTAGAACTGGACACAATCTGTGTACCCCTTTGCTAGACAATCAGCCACAATCATTGCACAATCGCACACAATCGCTCACAATCCAACACAATCACGCACAATCGGGAGACAATCAAGAACAGTCGTAAACAATCAAGCACAATCAAGAGACAATCAGCTCACAATCAAGAGGCAATCAACACACAATCAACACAATCACTTTCATACTTGGCGCCTCTTGCTCAGCACTCCATAGCCGGTAAGGGGCCGTATCCATATTACGTGACCGATTTTCGGCCCCTCCTAGAGCCCCCCGTGACGTGGACAACCTAACCTTTCCATGGATAAAAGATAGGGCGTAGTATTTGGCTTCACCCCCCCCCCCCCCTTAATCGGGTCACGTAACGCGTACCCCCCCTAAGTAGTCCCCGCGTCCAGGGTCGGACTGGCTACCTAAGAGTCATACTATTCTCATGCAACTTTTTATTTGAAACTCTGCAATGAATGAGCAGACGGCCCTGTGGATTTTCCACTGTAGAACCGCGTTTAAGAATAACAAATACAGGAAGACAATTATTTGCGAAAGTTTCCATGATTACATTCTCTTTAAGTAATTTCTCTACTTGGACATCAGCGAGACGCCGTTGTGCTAAGCTCCAAGGCCAATTTTTCCTGAAAAAATCTCCAGGCTCCTTGAGCTCTAAATGTGCATAAATATCAAGGATAAAAGAACCAGGAGTCAACTCATAACCGAAAACATCAGTATACCTGGACAACATTGCCAATGCTTGAGACTTCTGTTCAGGTGACAAATCACCTGCGTGCAAAGATGGTAATTTAGGTTTATCAATTTTAGAAATATCAGGAGGTAAATTTTGATCTGCAAGTAAGGAAATTTCTTGAGAGGAGAGACAAGAGAGACTACATCAGAATGAAAAGTGTTTCGGTCTACAAAATCAATTCAACCAAATTTTGAATTTTTGGGCAAGACAATAGGAGCGTTCGAGCCATTGAAAACTGGAACTAAAATGTCAGTGGACATAAAGCATTCCACGCTAAAAATAAAATGTACACCCATAATTCTCTTAGGCGTAAGAGCAGCTGGTACCACATTAGGCATAGTGGTCTTACCAGGGACCAATGTAAAGGTCTGTGGATAAAAAGAGGCACTGAATGCACTTGTTTCGGGGATGGGAGAAATTTGAGTAAAATCTGTGGAAATATAAGCTAACTTTCTAAGGTGAGAAATCTGAGATGCAGTCCGCGGAGCGGTGCAGCGAGTGACAGAGACAGCTTCAGGAGAACCGGACTAGGAAAGGCGAGGCAAAATTACTTCTGAACCATTGTAGTATAAAAGAGAATGGCCTTTTCCATACCGAATATCGGCTGAAAATCTGTCCAGAAAATCACCACCAAGTAAAAGATCAACGCTAATATTAGCAACAAGAAGGGGGGTGTGACACGGAAAAACTGTCACCGAATTGCAGCTGAGGTTTATATACACCTTCACATTTTAAATTACTCATGTTTGCAACTTGAATACGCGCATTTGCAGGACACAGATGAAAAATCAGTCCAAAATTTAGTATTAATGATAGACCTTGAAGCTCCGGTGTCATGAAAGCTTTGTAGTTTTAAACCATCAACGCTAACGGCAACAGGAAATAAACGGCGGGGCCGTTCAGAAATATGTAAAATTAAAGCTTTACGGGGATTAAGTTACATCTAAAATGTCAATTTGACCTTTGTCAGACGAAACCGGAACTGAGGCAGCAGGAGAGAGAGAGAGAGAGAGAGAGAGAGAGAGAGAGAGAGAGAGAGGGAGACACAGTATACACAGTGTTTGGGGACAAATTAGGGTTCGGAGACATGCCGGAAACACTAAAATGTTGATACGAATCCCTTCCTTTGGTAAACACAGGTTTCTTCTCTGTAGAAAAATTCTGACCATGTGGGATTTGAACCTTGGAACTCCGGCCTCGCCGGCCTACTCGGTACCACTGATCCACGGGAGTACTGTTAGAAGATCGGCGAATGGCTGGAACCACACGCGGCGCCCGGCTGGGCACACGGTGCCGACGGTGGCGCCCTCTGGTGGCGCCCACCAGAACTGTTACCTACGCGATGGCAGATACAGTGACCAGGCCTGCGGGCGCGCGGACGGACTCAACAGGCATTGGTAGTGTCCACTATCATTTGGAGAGATGAATTTTAAATAGATTGCCTGATTGGCTGATTTGACCATAATTGACTTTGAACATGAAAAATAAATTAAATTTGAAGGAGTTTGTACATGAACAGGGATGCCAAGGAACATAGAGGCGGCGCGGACATGAACTGAAGTCGCGAACTCGGCAACACAAGAATGAAGAGAATATAATTGCTCTTTTGATAAATTTACGATGAAAGGAGAAAATTCTTACCAATTTTGGAGAATAAATTGAAAAAATTACGTAACGGCGACGCGCGGCGGGGAGGGGGGGGGGTGTACATGGAAAGTACGCGGCGCGCGACGCGAGGGTAACACGTGGTCGGCGCAGCACAACAACAAAATCACTTAACTTACTTCAAAATCACTTCAAAAAAGGCACAAAAATAGTCAATGAGCACTAAAAATCCACTGGAAAGCACAGCTAAAAACACTAAGAAAACAACATAAATAGCGACTTCACTAGTATAGGTACAAAAATCACTACTGAAAAAAGAAAACAAATATAAAATAGTACAGAGCGCTTGTACTGAGATTTGCACTTAAACTTGAGAAAAGGGGCAAAATTGGAAAATAAAACACCACGGCTAAAGGAGCACACGTGGGGAGTCGTGGAGCGGCACGGTAAAGCCGGAAATAAAATGAACAGAAAAGCCCGAATTCCGGGTTCAACGGGGAAAGATAGGAAAGATGAAGAAAGACTTGGGAGGCGTTCACTAGAGCACTTTGGTATTTACTTGAGCTAATATTCAAAGTCCTTACTGACCAGCCTAACAATAATAACAGTAATAATAATATCTTGCGTGAACAAGCGTGGCTTACCGTCTCGTTCTGTAGCTGTACCGCGACTGGCGCCCGGAGGCTGTGCAGCCGGCCAGCCGGCGGCGGAAATCACTACCGGTGGTCAGAAACGGTCATCGCGCGGCCAGGCTGAGGGTCTCACGACGAGGCGGATTAACTTCGTGGGGCTAGCGCCTGCGGGATTTGAATTCTTGCGGAGTGTGCATCTGTGTACACGACAGGACGTTTAAAAACTACGTGACCGATGTGGGGGGAGGTTAGGGGGTTTTATCAAAAAGTCACGCCAACTCACGGAGGGGGGGGGGGGGGGGCCTTGAGGTGCTAGGCCAGATTTACGTGACTCTCGTTGGGCGTTCTCGCCGAGCGATTCTAAGCGCCCGCGAGCCTAACCGCGACGGTAGCGGTGTCGCCCTTCTCGTTGCCCCTCTGTGAGCGTTTTATATGTTCGACTCCGAGTCTATGCATTTTAGGTCTACTTTATTGCCTAAAAACAGCGAGGGTTTACTTGCTAGGAAAATCGAAAACTGTTCTGGTAGGGGATAGAGGGGCGGGGGGGGGGGGGGGGGGGGGTGTCCAAGTCACTGTAACGAAGTCCCGAAGTAGGGAAGTGGCCTAAAGTCGGTCACGTAGTCTTTGAACGTCTTTGCCACCCACTATAGTAAGCAGCTAAGGTTAGCAGCGGCGTCGCCAAAAAAAGTAGGCGAAACGTATAGCCTAAACACATAGGTGTGGATGTTGTTCCTACCTGCGCCCTACTTTTCTGTCAACACTGGTTGGCGGACACGAACTTTATACTCATTTGGGCTATTTCCCCATATTTTCCGGCAACACCGATCATGCATTCGACGGCACAGCCAGTGTGCGAGGACTCGTGGCAGAACCTTCGTCGCCGGCAGCAGTTTCTGCACGACGTTCACCAGGTACGTACCACATGGCTACTCATGGTTCGGCCGCAGCCGCACAGTGGCACCTCAACCGGAAGGAGTGACAAAATCTGATTCGCTATTCTACAAGCAGCAGTTGTATATCGCAATTTTGGGTCATACATACGGTACAACTAGACCTTACGCAATACAAGAAGATTTGCAACAGTTCAGCAATGTAAATGAACTGCAAAATGTCAACAGTACTATTGCATTGATAGTAGCAGTACAATCGATTTAACCGTGACTTAGCAAACAGCATATGAAAAAGGGTATTTTCTTACAGTTTAAACAGTTAACACGATATCTGTTTTGCATTCGGAGAGCTACTGAGGCATTGCAATATTATGATTGCACTAATTGTGTGTATCAAACTGTACTGCACCCGAACCTTGCATTGCTTCTTGGGGATTGCAGAAGTATTTGCAAAATTTAGTGTTCTGTGTATTGCGAAATCGAAGACATTATTGGTGCCTTAACCTGTCCCCAACTGAAATGTGCGAAAGTTTCGCCTTTTTAAATCTTATTTTTGGCCTGTCCCGACACGTTTCGACAGAAACGTACAGATGCTTATAGTCTGTTGACAACTGTTCGTTCGGACGTCTGTTTGCAGACTTATCGTTTACAAAGAAACTTCAAATTCGGAGGATAGACTCCTTTCATGCTTTATAAAACGTACGGTGGCAACAATTTTAATTTATTTTTTGAGTTTCTGTTTTATGAGAATTGTTCTATCTGTTAGGTTAGCTTTGGTTGCTGCGTGTGGTGCACCTGCACGGCGCACCCCGTTGCTAGTCGGGGTGGACTGAGATTAGCGATTTAAATTGTAACACAAATATGTACAACCGGACACATCTCTAGTGAGGGGGGGGGGGGGGGGGGGCAAGTCTAGGGCAGTGCGGTGAACCGGTTAATCAGTGTTTTTTTTCTCTGGCAAAAAACAGTGATTTCAAAATCTCCGGTTAACCGAATCACCGGTTCCACCGATTTACTAGTACTAAGACCTCGAAACGGGTGCACGTTCTGTTCCCTCAGCCTTCATAGAACGTGTGTTCAATACATAAGAACCTGCCTGAGTGCATGCCGAATATCCGATCTCTATCTGGACACGCAAAATGCTTTCGTAAAAAGTTGTGCAAAAGTGCAACCGTAGCTTACGTACAAATCCGTACGTTGTTAAGGAGAATACTATGAACAATTTTTAACGACTGTCCATTGTACATGGTACGAATTTGTACGTGGGCTACATATGCATAAATTTGTACTCACTTCTGCACTCAATTGAACATAAGCTTCAAGTGCGGGGGACTTTGTTGAAGGAAAGTAAAAAGTAATTCTAAAGAATATCTTAGAAGCACCGTCTCAAAAAATCATTTAACTATCGCGGTTTCGGTACAATATTGGATAAATGGATATCCGCACATGCGTTAAACGGTGACATTTAAATCACTGGTACTCTTCTAGCAACCGGTGAATACAAATTAACCGGTAAATTTTAAATCACCGGTGAATGAATCATCGCCGTTCACCATGGAAAGTGTCGGTGATTCGAGTTATCGGTGAATCGGTGTGAAATCCAGTCATCGCACAGCCCTAGCCAAGTCCCCCTGTCGAACCGAGGTGCCCGTGGAGCGGAGCCGAACCGGTACCGAGGTTCGACGGAAGGACAGGCCAGCTTGTTACCTCTAGTACGGTCCTCCCTTTTCATAATGTGCGTTTGCTGTTTATCCTGCATGACATGACCCGCCCGCAGGCCGCCAGTTCTGTCTTCGGCTTCCAGACGTTAGTGTACGTTGTGGCGCTGGTGGCGCAGTCGACCGTCCGCTTCTCTCACAGCCTGCGTGCAATGGTGCAAGCCGCCATGCTGCTGGAGAGTCCCAACTGGGTGGACATACTGCCAGCAACAGAGAGTTTCGCCCAAAATTTAAATTTCATGTATTTTTGTCATGCGTTCCAGCGGACGCAAGCTGAGGTAAAGTCATGACTTATCGTCATTACTATACGTTACTTCATTAGGATATTTCCAAGAAGCCCAGACCGAAAGGGTGAAATTGACGATAGAGCCAAAACCCGACAATGCTGGAGTATTTGTGCTAGAAGCAAGGGATGTAACTCCGGCCGCGCAGCATGTCGTGCGGTGCAGCCCGTGCCTTGATCCGCGCGAGAGTGACGCCGCGCAAATTATATTTTTCTGTCTATGCAGTGGAGACACTCTGCCGTAGTCCCCCCCCCCCCTCCCCGACTACACACGCACACACTTTACCGTGTTCTAGATGTGTTTCTTAGGGCCCTCACACATGTATGTTTTCTATTTAACTCCTCTTTCTCGCACGCGTATGTATTTTTTATTCCCCTTCCCCCTTTTGCAATACGTTTTCTCGAGGCTGATTCAAGGCTCGCCCGTTTCACACCTTTCACGCCTTCTCCGGCCGGAAACACTGTGAGCACACTGTCGAGACCGCAATCATCAAAGCTCGCCTCCATGCCCTCCAATAAATTAAGGCTCAATTTTTACCACGTACAGGTGAATCACTTGACAAAATCGTGTACACAGACGGAGGGGTTTTTGATAACTTTCCCGGACTGCGCGGCGCCTTTAAAATTTTGATCTTTTAGGGCTCTTTTTGGTCTAATGACAGACACAGTCCATGTAGGCGGGGAGCTAGAATGTAAAATGTTGGGGTTGCACTCGGGTGGAGGTGCACTTCCGTCTACCCCGGTCTGTTCGCCGCGTGGCAAACGGGGTTAAAGTTCTAAAGGAATCAATCAATCCAGTGTTGCCAAAAAAGTAGGCAAAAAGAAGCCCGAACATACGGGTGTCGAGATTGTGTCTACCTCTACCTGCCTATTAAGGCAAACTATTGACATGCATGACGAGGGATTGCCTAGTAAGCAGGCAGAGGTAGGCACGACGGTAACGCTAAACCTAATAATTACTCAACTAACAATGCCAGTGCCACCACGTGTGCTTACCCTGTCCGGACGTGCTCCTCGGTCCGTCCTCGTCTCTCGGCTGTCCGTCCTCGTCTCTCTGTGTTAATACCGCGGGACCGCGCAGGGCACGAACTTCTAGCAACGGCTGTTGCACCCGATTACTTTAATTGAAACTTTCTCATGAGCATTGCGTAACACTCTACGTTGCAGTGTGTCCAAACAATCAACCAGGTCGAGCCAATTAAATTAAAACCCGAAACTACTTGATCGAAACGTCTTGCATTTCTTATGCAGGGGTTGGCAGTAGAGGTGTCACCGCCCTCCAGAGATCCGGCGGACCTTCACTTCACCCGCGTGGCTGGAGCGAAACTGACAATACTTTAAAAAGAGTACTCGAAAATGCGCTGTTGGCGAGAACACCTCGTCAATATAGTGTATTGCATTGTTTCCATGCATTCTAGAATCCAAGAAAAAAATGAATCATTAGCGAGCGCAGCAAGCTCACGTTTTCAAAACAACTCCCGCGACAACTTTCGTCATCACTCGGTAACGCTCGGAATTTTCAGAGACATCACGCACCAGATTTGGCTCAGCTTTGATGGTGATGGTTTAGCATTGCTGCCATAAATTTTGCCGTCCGCTGCCGATGCTAATTTCGCGACGACATAGAATCAAATCAGTGGTTTATTGATTATCGTCGTTCGAGTGTACACGTCAATTTAAACGTCATTTTGTTGGTGTGGTGTTGGTACTGCCCGCCACTAGCGCCCCTAACGGCGCCTCCCCGATACTCACCAGTGGCGCCACCTGGCGTCGGTTATATTGTTAGGGCAACGCTCCGCGCCTGGCGGACGAATGACCCACTCAGCTGGCCACTCAGCTCAGGTGTCAAGTGTCATCTGCGGGCGGCCAGCTGGCAGAAGTACGGGGTTGGTCCGCCAGAGCGCAGCACCGACGGGGGGCGCTTCGTGAGGAACGTGGCTGGAAGGTGAGGTGGATTCATTGGAGAGGTGATCGGACGTGGGTGGAGAGAAAAAGGAGTGTGACGAGTGAATAGAGTGTGCGCAGTAAAGAGGAAAAAAGTGAAGTGTACTGAAGTGGAAACTACTAGTGGATCGGTCGGAGAATGATCGGTGAGTTCGGACAATCGGAGCGAGGGTGCCACCTCTTAATTGTAATGTAGATTATGTAAAGTAGTTCGACAGGTAGAGAGTAGGCCTAGGTTAGCTGTACACGTGTCGGGAAAATGAAATATACTAAAAATTGGGAAGAACGTAACAACAGTTTGAAGTACCTAAAAATATCCTAAAATGACCTAGGACCAGCGAGCGAGCAGAATGCAACCCAGAACACAGGAAGAGAGAAAAAGGTACGTTCTTACATGGTGCATCGGCCACAGGGTACCGTATGGCTTACCAACAGTAAAGCACAGCGATTTGGCAAAGGCTCAAAAAACCTTGAAGGACGGGGCTCAAGTAATGTGAATGAAAGGTACCTGCCCTTGCCCCCAGCACAATAGTTTGATCAAAGCGTGAACAGTATTAAAGACACAAAATAAAACATAACATCTACCCGACCAACCGAGTGAAAAATGACCACCATTACATCATGAGTGATACAAGTAATGGGTGATGGGATTATGTCTGATAAAATGTTGATAAAATATATGATTGTTTGATATCCTAGTAATAGTTTCTTATAGTGTTCTTTCATATTCATAACCATTTCTGGTCTGAGCTTCTCTGGAAAAATCAATTTTAGACGAACAATGTGTAACTTATTCGAATTCAGTTCACAGCCCTATGCTCTGGTATGCAGAAATGTCTGACTTCGTCTGGGCATCGTCACCACCACGCTAAGCACCAGGTACACGAGTTTACAAGTACGTGTCGGGTGCAGCCACGTGGACATGATAACGTTATTCTTTTCAGGTTGACGCGTTCATTTCTCAGATATACAAGCAGAGTACTATGTGCAATGTTCTCGGGATGTTCCACATTGACATGTCGACAATGAAAGGGGTATGTACGGATTCTGTTCTCATGCTGTGATTCCAGGAGTTCTAGCAAGCGAAGCGATTGCCGAGGAGGGGGGGGGGGGGCGTGCTAGGATATGACCTTGCATTCCTGGGAGATGGAAATAATTCAAGACCTTGACCTTGGGAAATCGCTTGGCAATCCGTGAACTCCCCATGGATGATTCCAAAAATAACAGGCTCGTTTCACTCAGAAAAAATTAGAAAACTTTTAGACTCGGAATTCATTTTTCTCATTCGCAACGTGTTGAGGCAACCGAGAATAATGTTTCCTGGAGGTGGGAACAACCGTTGTCAAATTTTTGCCCATATAAAAGCCGTAGGCTGGTATGGCAAAAAAAAGCCACTGAATTCGCCTCGGCACACGTTTAATGCCGCTTCCTAGCAGCAGGTCGAGATCGGAACCGACTGTTTTCTGTGAAAAGTTGTCAGCGCACGTGAACTAGATTTTCCAAAAGGGAATTTCAAATTTCGAAAAATTATTTTGGCTTCCATAAAAGGAACAGAGGTCGACAACGAAAAAGTCACCAGCCAGAATTCATGTTTTGAAGTCGATTAACTCTAATAGCATGACAGTAACAGTTTTCAAGCATTATGCCCTTGCAAAGCACCCTGTTGGGCCTATCTAACTTGCACCCCGGACAGTCGGCGCGGTACACTGGATTTTTCATAAAGACCTTGTGTCAAGTATTAACATGACAAGGGAAATGATTTTGATCCGAAGCCGCCCCTGCAAACGTTTGCGATGTGTTCAAAGTGTTCGGGCTTTAAACACATTAAGGTGGTACGACCCGATTTTCGACTTCGAGCTAGAACCTTGAAAATCGGCATGCGCATAGAACTGGAGCTAAATAGGGGCCCTGTAAAATATTAGGTCGATTGTTCAAATTTTAACGGAGATATAGATGTTCAAAAGTGACCAATTTTGTCGGTTTGCCCTAATTGGATACAACCCTAACGCCTAAAGTAATCGTCGCACGAGGACGGCAAGCACGTCGCCGTAAAGATTTTGAGCCCCTCTTTGACAAGAAGGCTGCCAAAAGTCCCATTTCCACAATTGAACGTCCGATATGGGTGTTCAAAAACACCCACTTTTCGATTGATTATACTATTGACTTCCTGATTGGGTTGTGAGATTCGACAACCTTCTCGTGAAAGCCGACCCCATTCCCTACACATTCGATTCTATGATTTTTCTTGTAGGAGCAGCGGTTTGGGCGTTAGGGTTGAAATTCTTTCGACACATTTTGACACATTTCGTGTCTTTCGAATCTCCCGGGCTTCGGACAGGCGACTGTACGGTGCCGCGGGCGGCGTGCCTAGGAACTACGCCCAGAGATCCGGGATGGGGGAGGTTGTGCATTCATCTGTGTACACAAAAGCCAACACAGACAAAAGGGGGCAATATAAGTGCGGCCCCGCCGGACCCCGGGCCGACTCCGGCCTGCCCGGGCCCCGTGGACCTGGCCGGAACTGCAGCCCGGCTCTGCCGACGGTGCCTCCAGGTCTCCTCCCGCTGTCCTGAGACACTCTGCGGCTGTACAGAGGCCGTTCCAGTTGGAGTAGCAACACCGTTTAAACTACCATTCCACACGACAGTAGTGCGTTAGAAGGTCTGGTCTAGTCGTTTTCATCCTCGAGACAAAATTTAAAAAATTGTGATATGAGAGTCGGCTTGAGAAATGAGTCCCGTTACGGGCAGCGCCTCAATGCCGCCGCGCCGCGCCTTCGCCGGCGGACCAAACACTAGCTTCCGAACGGTTGAACGTACAGACTTCAGCTAAATACCATTTTCTTCTTTGAAATGTGATCTCTGCGTTGATCCTACCACTGAACGCATCCGAACGTTCAAAAAAATAGTTCGAATGTGGACTCGGGCGCCGCACCTGTGAGAACAATAGCCTGCCAAATGTGCGTGCTGGGCCGGAGACCCGGAGTCTGTTGACACAGCACCGATGCGGTTCCGTGTAATTGCTTTATGGCCGGGGGGAGGAGGCGCGGGGGCGGGGGGCCCGCCGGGGGCCCGGTCACCGCACCGAAGTAGGACATACTCGCTGCAGCCGAAGTGTGCCTCTCTGTGCCACAAGCCGAAGGTATGGCCGAGGGACCATTCTTAGGCTGGACGGACTGTAAAATTCTGCAGCGCAGTGGCGCTATCCTACGGGAAACGGCTGAACAAAAACTGTCGGGGGGTATTGCCCAGACGACTTTTGAGGATGCTCTTTCAGAGACTCTAGTCCCATGCTCGGAGTTGGAGTCGGGTCGTACCACCTTAAACGTTTTTCTGGAAAGGGCACAAAAGTTGGCAATTCTGGTGTATTTTGGGGGTTCTTCTACACGCCATAGCCGATCAGCATTCTAAACGTCACGAGCTGACTTTTGCTGACATGAAGACGTTGAACACATTGAACACCTTGAACACTAGAAATAAAATTTGACCCACAAGGTTAATATGGGAGTCATTTCCGGATAACTCGTTTGTGATAAGAACGATAAAGATGGAATTTCGGACGGCAAAAACGGGCCCGCCCGATTTCGGTCCCCGGCCCGTGCTGGGAGCAGGGCCCTGCCGAGCTACCATTGTTGGAGGATGGCAAGCGGCGCATGGGAAACGAGTAGCGGCATCGCGATATCGTCCTTGGCGCCGGCATGAGCAGGCTGTCGGTGGCCTCGGCGGGTTCAGAGAGGACCGATGTGCTTGATTTTTCAAGATGTGCGTTCTGCCAAGGCCTTAAAGGATTGTCAAAAGGTGACTTAATTTGCTCGGGCAAGAATGCAACACCCAGCAGGCGGGATGTGGGATACGCGGCGATCGCGGCTAACCTGGAGCAACTCAGGAACTTCCCCTCGTACCGCCTGGAATCGGGGCTGCCAGTGACGTCATTATATGACGGAAATAGAATCAAGGTAAGCTGAAAAATTATTATTCTTTGGCTGAAAAATGCAAAATAAAACATGCTATAATATATTAGAATTATATTACTCGTTATTTCAGGAGTGCCTTATTCGCAACCTGGCCGTGTGGCATAAGGCGTAAGGCATAAGGCGCCAGGGAGTTCCTTGCGCTGAAGTTCGACGCACTCCTGGCAAAGCTGGTCGCCGAGAAGAAGCTACTCTCCTCTACGAGGGGCAGCACTGCATCGGGCTTTCACCTCAGCGACGCTCGTGCCAGCAAATCGTCTGTCCGGTCGACTCCAGCTAGTCTGTTTCTTGTGCGCACAGCGTGCCACACGGTTGCGCCCCCTCCATCATTGTGAGACCACTGACATTGCGGAGAGAGTCAAGCAATGTGCCCGTGACCTTGCTAACACCGCGTTGCTGTCACAAATAATAACGTACGGAGACTTAGTCGCACAAGAGGACAAGTACCACCGGCAGTGCTTGGTAAAGCTGTACAATCAGACCCGACAGGAGGCTTGTAAAACCCAGGCTGACATGGACTCACTTATGTGTGAAGGTATGGCATTTGCCGACCTTGTGTCTTTCATCAGTATGAAACTGATTGAGTCAAAAACTACAGTTTTCAGAATGGGCGATTTAAAGCGCTTTTACGATGCATTTGTGGGGCAAGGCGCTCCAGACCCTGCCTACTGCCAAACCCATCCCAGCATCTTGGGGTTGGTGCAAGGTCTCCAATGATGTGGTAACGCCGAAGTGGACTGAGCTGCCGGACATTTGGGACGCCTGTCGGGCACTTTACATATGCCACTGCCGTACAGAATGCGGTCACAATGCGCAGTGGGTGCAAAAAGCACAATCTTTCTTGCTGCACAGGCTGCTTTCCCTGCCATGGCAAGTGCCACAACAGGACAATCCAGCTCGAGGACCTGGCTACACCAACTCAAAGCCGAATCCTGGATGAGGAGGCAGAGGAAATTTTATTTAAATGTTAAAAAAAAACTACAAAAAAATGAGTTGTACGCGTTTCGGCGTCGCGTGACGTCCAAAATGCCATCGTAATTGATCATATCGCACCTGATTTATCCGGAAATGACTCCCATATTGGCCTAGTGGATCAAATTTTATTTCTAGTGTTCAAAGTGTTCAATGTGTTTAACGCCTTCATGTCAGCAAAAGTCAGCTCGTGACTTTTGGAATGCTGATCGGCTGTGGCGTGTAAAAGAACACCCAAAAATACACCAGAATTGCCAACTTTTGTGCCCTTTCCAGAAAAGCGTTTGATGTGTTCAAAGCCTCAACACTTTGAACACATCGCAAACGTTTGCAGGGGCGGCTTCGCAGTCATCAAAATCATTTCCCGTGTCATGTTAACACTTTGTTCACCGAAAACAGCGACCGGATCTCGTCTACATAGAAAAACGGCCCCTTTTCGATGTTCAAGGTGTACGAAACTGAACATGTGTGATCAAAAAGGGTTAAAACCAGATGGTCAGGGGTTCTAGGGGGCTAACATGACTGGAAACTACAAAAAAAGCGTTCTACATCACCTCCGCGCAAAGTATCACTCGGTTACACAGAGCCGTTCGGGTGCATTGGCATTGTCACGCAGAGCCGAAGTTGCTTTACCACGGAGTTCAGAATTCAATTGGCAACTCCTTACAACTTTCCTGTTTCAGCAGGTGATAGGTGCGATCGTCACATATATATTTGTGCTCTGCCAATTTGAAATAACGATATAGCGGCATAGAGATATTAAGATGACCATCGGATTTTAGTGAGTATCGTATTGTATGTTGCGCAAAGCAGAATCGCAATTGCGCGATTCCAAACGTATCTAAAAGCTTTGGATTTGTTGCAGGCGTCTCTGACGTTTAGAGAAAAACAGACAGCCGCTGAGCCGAGCGTTCCGCCAGATATTACATAACATTTCAAATGTCTTGATATAAAAAGTTAAAATATCTTGTTGATGTGTTTCCACTAAAAACATTTGCTTAAATCCTACCGAAAATATTTATGCCAATGAGACAACAACATTTTTGACGGTGCACCCCGGTAGACCGACCCTTATTTTCGCCGACCTATTATTCTTGCCGACCCCTCGCCGACTCATATATATTTATTATTTTATTATTTATTATATTATTTTTAAGGCAATATTTATTGAAGAATTGTATGTGCCTAAAGGCGATCCCACCTTGATTAGGTTAGGTTAGCCTAGGTGAGCTTGAATTAGGTTAGATGTACTGAACGTGCTTATTGCAATATAATATAATATAATATAATATAATATAATATAATATAATATAATATAATATAATATAATATAATATAATATAATATAATAAGAACGACCTGCATTAAATATATTAATATAATATATTGGGTCGTTCAAAAAAAGGGTCGGTCTAGCGCTATACCCCCATTTTTGACGGCGAGAAATTGCTGTAGGCATGTTAGTCACACTTTAACAATAATTAAAAGTTGCGGTGACACGAACATAGATTCACTCTCACGTACTACACCAAAGTTTAAAATGGTCTCTACCTCAAAACAATAAGGAGGGTCTCTTCACTTGCTATTAGAGAGAAGTGTCTCTTATGAAACGAACCACTATTAGAACCAAACAGCCTAACAAAACATTCACAGGATGAAACCATAGTTGAGCACCAAACCCTAATATATCGCTTTTGGGAAAATATTTACACTAACGACCATATCTAGCGGTGTACCGGTCTAATTTTAGGCATGCGGAGTCCGCCATTTTGTTGCTCGTCGACTTACAGCTGACAATTCGGGATGTGCCAAAGGCTCATCCTCGCGAATGTCAATTTTATTAGTTCACTCAGCGGGTGAAACCACAGAGACAATGTCGTACCAAATCGCGATGAGTGTTAAAATAAAACCCATGATGCTGGCGAAATTCAGCTTTTTACACTCTCCAAACTGTCAGGGATGCGATGGTTGTCCGTCCCTGTGGCACCGTGCTCGGGGTCAGCTGTCGGCGCTGACCTCTGATGCGGCGGCGGGTGGCTGTCCGGTCGAGGTTCCGCCCGCGCGGAGCAGCCGCGGCGCGGGGTAGCGCCGCTGGCGGTGCGCTGGGTGACGTCGACGGACAGCCGCGTGGTCCGGCCGCTCAGATCCGCTGAGATATTTGGATCGCCCCCCGGTCTCAGGGAGTCGTGACAGGTGGTGTCTTCGATGAGCGGGGTAATGATGTACACACAAGACTCGCGAGTACTGGTCTGCACGGCTCGGTCGCGTAAGGAACGACCCTTCTTTTGGCCAGAAAAAGAAGAAATCTTCTGGCCAAAAAAGGCGGGGACCGTCACTAAGCGATGTTAGCGGCTAAGAGGGTGGTAATCGTAACAAAACTAGAGAAAAAAAATCCGCAGCGAGGAGGCGGCACATAGAGTGTTCATTTCCACCGCTGTTTTCGTTCTCAGAACTCCACCCTCCCCCACGGCATGACAATGGCCGATAGAAATATATCAGGAAACAAAAACGACATAGCTCGGCATCGGAGCGTATTAAAACCTCCATGGTGGTACCATTCGACAGCGCTACACCTCAGCTGCCTATTTGTACCGGTTTAATACTACGTACTACGTAGCTCGGCCCAGGAGTGTATTAAAACCTCCATAGTGGTACCATTTGACAGAGCTACACTTCAGCTGTCGGTATTAACCTGTTTTCAGGTTTTAATACTACGTAGCTCGGCCTAGGAGTGCATTAAAACCTCCGAGGTAGTATCATTTGACAGCGCTACACCTTAGCTGCCTATTTGTACCGTTTGCGAGGTTTTAATACCACGTAGCTCGGCCCAGGAGTGTATTAAAACCTCCATAGTGGTACCATTTGACAGAGCTACACTTCAGCTGTCGGTATTAACCTGTTTTCAGGTTTTAATACTACGTAGCTCGGCCCAGAAGTGTATTGAATTTTCCATAGTAGTAAAATTCGAATGCACCACATGTCGGCTGTCGATTTAAACTGGTTTCGAGGTTTTAATACTACGTAGCTCGGCCCAGGAGTGTATAAAAACCTCCGAGGTAATATCATTTGACAGCGCTACACCTCAGCTGGCGATTCAAACCGGTTCCGAGGTTTTAATACTACGAAGCTCGACCCAGGAGTATATTGAATTTTCCATAGTAGTACAATTCGAATGCACCACATGTCGGCTGTCGACTTAAAACGGTTTCGACGTTTTAATACTACGTAGCTCGGCCCAGGAGTGTATTAAAACCTCCAGAGTGGTACCATTTGACAGCGCTACACCTCAGCTGCCTATTCGTACCGGTTGCAAGGTTTTAATACTACGTAGCTCGGGCTAGGAGTGCATTAAAACCTCCGAGGTAGTATCATTTGACAGCGCTACACCTTAGCTGCCTATTTGTACCGTTTGCGAGGTTTTAATACTACGTAGCTCGGCCCAGGAGTGTATTAAAACCTCCATGTTGCTACCATTTGACAGCGCTACGCCTCAGCTGTCGGTATTAACCTGTTTTCAGGTTTTAATACAACGTAGCTCGGCCCAGGAGTGTATAAAAACCTCCGAGGTATTCGACAGCGCTACACCTCAGCTGGCAATTTAAACCAGTTCCGAGGTTTTTATACCACGTAGCTCGGCCCAGGAGTGTATTAAATCCTCCATGGTGGTACCATTCGTATGCACCACATATCAGCTGTCAATTTAAACCGGTTTCGTTATTTTAATACGACGTGGCTCGGACCAGTAATGTATTAAAACCTCTATGGTAGTTCCACCCGACTGCGCCACGCCTCTGCTGTCTATTTGTAATGGTTTGGAGGATTTAATACAACATGGTGTGGTTCAGGAATTTATTTGACAGCGAATGTAGGGCATTTCAAATCGATTTCGCTCTTATGCGGCTGGGAATTGTGGTTGACATTTTAAAGTTGGTGATTGCACAGGAATTAATTTTTATTCGATTTATGCATATCGCACGTCTTTGATGAAAATGCCGAAAAGTTCTAGGTCCTGTAATGAAACTGCGTATCTCTCCAATATCTATTTACAACTGCGTATCTTTTGTACGCTGCTAAGAGACTCTGTAGGACGTAAGGTTTTTTTTTAAAGGAGATACGGAGTTTCTTGGCGGCGCCGAACGGATATGGAGTTTTTAAAGCTTACGGCAAAGATACGCAGGTTTACATCAGGGCCAAGGACTTAGTCTTCTCATCGAGAACGTGCGATGTATTGCAAGTAAGCTATTTTACATCCATCAGTGATTCTGTTTCAATTAAATCTAGTGCTGCATCTCTTGTACAGTGTTTTAGCTGCATCATTGCACGCACCAGGGTCTAGAAAACACATGAGTGTTACCGATTTATTTAAAAAACGAAGTGTTCTACAAATCTTCATTGGCCTACCTCCGTCAGGAAGTTCCCGAAAATATTGGTTATCTCTAGTCGTGCTGCATGCGACTCCAGGGCGCTGAACAGTTTTGATCGCTGCGATAATAGAGTCATTAAGACAAACCGTTAAGCTTAAACGGTAACCATGTCCTAGCTGAGCTTCTGACCGCGGTGCGGATCGTCAACACCCTTAACGTGAGCTTTTTTTAATGATTTAAAACTTGGGAGTGCATAGAGGGCCCATAGACGTGTAATTTGCGTGGTAAATATTTTTGTCGTACGGCCGCATTTATAATTTTAAGGAAAACACTGCGACCTCTATTTTAGGACACTTTACGTACCAGATCTGGAAACATTGTGAAGGCCCTAAAAGTCCACCGTCTACCACAGTCGTGGTCTTTTAAGGCCTGAAGAAGGCTCACAATGAATTCATTGTCATCTATAATGCTGATCAAGGCTTCGGCATCTCTCTTAAGATTTTGGGCTACCTGTGTCAAGAAATAATCAAAAGTTTATGATGTCGTGAAAGCAGATTTCCAAATTTTGAAATTGTAACAGATAATGGATAGACACCTGGCTTGAAATTTTCTTCGGCGTTTTCTCCAGCTCTGCCGCCATGTCAGTCTTGCTCCTTGATGTGATTTGAACTGGTGCTCCGACTGGTAAGGTGCATTCGATTGTTAGTGTCTGCGTGATGATTGATGAAATTATAAACGATTCGGCAAAGAATCGTACATACCCGGCATATGATAAATAAACCGTCTACACGGAGTGCAATCATATTTCATCTTTTCTATCTCCTGCACCGTTATCACTTGAAGGAGCGTATCACAGGCTTAGTGAGACCACCTATCACAGGTAGAGCACTGCGCCATAGGACTTGTCTGACTGAGTAATTTTTTTAATTCTCGGAACTCGTCTTGGCCGCACACTGTGCACAAGTGTTCCATTGTTGGAGCACACTCCAACAAAGTTTTTGCCAGCTGCTACCGTGCCTCCAGTGGTTGTAGGTCATCGCTGTAAGAAAAGAGTTAATTAATTTAGTGACACGACTGAAAGTGCACATATTATACACTTAATGTTTATGGCCTTTTTTCTGTACATAACTTTGGCACGATCTATTTCTGCGTAAGCGTTACGCACACCATTTTATCCGTAGTTACGCATGGATTTGTACGTAGCCTATGGAAGTGTATGATCATGCGAAGTTACGCACAGTTGACATAGTAAAATTGTGCGTAGCTATGTACAAAATAGTCTGTAACTTAAGTATTATGGCAACTGTGAGTAACTGATTTCCATATACTACGCAACTATGCACAGTATTGTCCATAAGATTCTGTACGTAACTACGCAAACCCTAATGAAAAACTGAAGTCCCTCTGAAGTCCACAACGCCAAATCCCTCCCGGGTCTCTTTGCGAAATCCCCAAAATGTATCTAGATGGGGCATTTTAGGGACAAGGGATTTCGGAATTCCTAAACCCTTGAAATCCCTCCGAAGTCCCTACAGGCGCTGATATGGTCCCGCGTTAACCTAAGCAATCTGCGTTCGATTTTTGTCAACGACATAGCAGTAGTATGGCAATGAAACGCCCACAGCTACTACGTAGCACCAAAACTCACTGGAATGCATAAAATCACCCAAAATATGAAAGAAATTGCTGAAATAGAAACTGGCGCTACGAGCAAGAAAGAGACCCGGAGGGACCACGGAGGGACATCGCAGGGAGAGGACTTCGGAGGGACTTCAAACCTCATGTAATTCCTTTTTTGTCAGTATTTCAAAAAGGAACTTTGGAGGTACTATTTAGGACCCAAATGGGAACTTCATTTTTCATTAGGGAATTATAGTACGTTATTACGTAAGGCTTACGCACAATCGGGTTGTGCAAAAATTATGTACGGAAAAAGTCCATAAACTGTCAGGCAGGCGCTGCCTGCGCCGCCTGAGCGCGCAGCGCGCTGACGTGACGCGTGGGGCGCTAGCGCCCAGTGGGTAGGCAATTTTTCGTACCGGACAGACAAGCGTCAGAGTGCTGTCGCCGGTATAGCGGGCGCGACGCACGGGCCTCGCACGGGGAGCGCCTAGCGCGGACGCGCCCGGCCGGTATGGAATTGCCAGGCCGGGGCGCTGCCCGCCCCGGCTGATAGAGGGGCCGCGCGGGTAGGGCGTCGCCCCGGGTAGCTCAAGCGGGTAGCTAATCGGATAGGCATCGCCCCAGAGATGGGGCGTGGAGCTAGGTATACAGGGTGTAAATGTTCATATCTGCATTACTTCGGGAGCGTATAGGGGGCACCTAGACGAGTATTTTGATATAGGACACTTGGGGTCGCAAATCAAAATTACGACCGCTACAGCGAAATACAATTTGTGGACTGAGCGCCGGAAAGGAGGCAACCCATCTGGCAAGGCGGTCACCGCGTGGCGTGGCGGAGCGTAGCGCAGCGTGCCGAGAGCCACGGGCCAGAGACAGAGACCGTCAGTGGGCGGGTCTATCGGGTCGCCGCGCTGAGTGTGCGAGAGAGCGCGCATGATGTCGGGTCGAGCGCTGGTGGGCGAGCGAAGACCCGGCCGGGCCGCAGCGACACAGAGCACACTTCGCTATGATTTCTGTTTACAATTTAAAGTTGAAGGCACATTGAGTCGCACTTTTACCCTCAGCGCCGTACTGATAGGCAACTCTTCTTGCATCTCCCGCCCGCCACTCACAGGCCAGGCCCACGGGTCTGTCGACGCGTTAGCTTCTCGCTCGGCCCGACCCGACCCGTACGGTGGCAACGGGTCGGGTGAGCCGGCGGGGCCGGCCGGGTCCGGGTCGCCGGTCGGCTCGCCAGACCCGCCCTGCTCTCGGCACGCTGCGCTACGCTCCGCCACGCCACGCGGTGACCGCCTTGCCAGATGGGTTGCCTCCTTTCCGGCGCTCAGTCCACAAATTGTATTTCGCTGTAGCGGTCGTAATTTTGATTTGCGACCCCAAGTGTCCTATATCAAAATACTCGTCTAGGTGCCCCCTATACGCTCCCGAAGTAATGCAGATATGAACATTTACACCCTGTATATCGGAGACTGGCCGGTGGCCAGGCAGTGTTCCCAGTACCGTCGTGGCCAGCATTAGCCGCTGCCCGACGGCCGCGTACTCTATAGAAATAGCCGACGCGGGGCTAGTGTGTTGACATCGAGCACTCCGTGACCACCCGTGTGCCCTCACCCGACCGAGTCCAGAGTAACCAGTACTCGTGCGTGTGTGTGTGTGCATCACTTCCTCGTCACCAAGGCACTCTCATCACTATTCCCCGAGATACACGGGGCGATCCAGAACTGCACTACTCAGCGAGTCGCCGCTACGCCCAGGTCTACGCGGCGACCCCCAAGCAGGTGCACCAGGGATGGGCTACCATCACATCCCTGACATGGTCAGAGCAAGGTGTTCAAGGCTTGAACAGTGAGAAGGTGGGTGGGAAATTTGTTTCCCCGTGCCACCGTGACCGTGAAGAGGAAGCATGACGAGGTCGGTCGCGATGATTGTCAACTCAGCGGCAGAGCCAGTGCGCGCTGCAGGCCGTGTCAGAACGGACATGGACATACTCGTGAAGGAGGCGGCCCTGATAACTCCAGACAACGCGGAAGAAATTCTCCAGCAGCTCCAGATAGTGGCAAGACACTTGGATCTGAATAGGGCATCGCGGGATCTGGATAAGGCTAACGATCTTATAGCAGAAGAGATCCGAAGGGAGTTCCCGGCGGCACGGCCGACAGTGTTTTTGTTTCGGAGGTGTGTGGCTACTGAGAGGGACGACCGTGTTATCAGCAAACGCAAATTCTGAATGACGTGCAAGCGGAGTGCGACAAAGAAGGAAAGATTTACAACGAGACCGTCAGCGACGTACTATGTGAGATCCTGTTAGAGTCATCGAGACGGACTACAAGAACGCGACGCGTCGCGGGTGATCCTGCCAGGCGTTCGCAGGATATGTATTTGGAGAATCCTGTGGCCGTGCGCGATAAGTCATCGGACCGGAGCTGCTGCGTAGGCGGCCAGGCAGCGGTCAACAGGCATCACAACTGTGGGCGGTGCGTGGAAATGCAGTCCATGCTGGCAACCATTCGCAAGGAAAATGAATACCTCAGAGCGCGAGCAGAGGAGCAAGGGAACAATATTTGTGAGCTCATGAAGAGGCTTCAAGGTGTGGAGCATCGTCTGGCCGAGCAGTCCTGCGGCAATCAGTTTTTGAAGATCAACAAGACGTATGGCGGGAAGCCGCCCGAAGACTTCGAGGATTTCAAGGTATATGTGTCAGAGGTCATGTCAACGGTCGGCGGGACGGTGCGGCAAAGGATCCATATCCTGCTGGACAAGCTCAATGGAGCAGCGCACTCGGAAGCGGGGACGTTCCGCCGGGAGAACCCGCACGCCACGGTCGAACAGATTTTGGATCATCTGGGGCAGGTTTTCGACCAGTCCAGAAACCGAGGGGAGGCCCTGCGGGCGATGCACGACCGGCTGTGGTGCAGGGACTCCAAAAGCCTGCGGGAATAAATCTGCCAGAAGAAGGCCCTCATGAGCAAAGTGAACGTGCCCAACGGGGAGAAGAGGAACAGGTACTTATTGGAAGGCATGGGAAAGCCGTACAAGAGCCAGTTTGAAATGTACGCCGACATCCCGACAAATGAGCTGGTTGCTGCGATCGAGACGGTCGTTGGAGTGCAGAGTCATCAACCGGACAACGGAAGCCCGTTCGCAGCGGAGGAAGTTCACAAGACCGTGTCGACGCGGCTCAAGGAGGCGGCGAGGATGGCGGATGGCCTATGGGCCCGCCAAGTTCGGACAACGGGCAGAGACACGGACTACAACGAGGAGCTGCAGCAGCCGGCGGCCATCGACATGGGAGCGTTGAGCGCAACGATAAAGGAAGCAGTGGCGGCAGCGATCTCGCCGGCGCAGCCACCACCACAGCAAGTGGCCCCGGACACCGAGCACTCGGTGACACTCAGAAGACTGGAAGCGATCGTCGCGAGCATGCAGAAGATGTCCATCCAACAGACACAGAAGGCGCCGCAGGCACCAATCAGGTGTTGGCGGTGCAAGATGGAGGGGCACCGAGTACGAGATTTCGGCGACCCCAGGGGAGATCGGTGGCGCGAGCGGCCGCGGGCATCACCCGAAAGGACGACCGGCTGTTACATCGCGACCCGACCAGACCCCTGCCAGGCCGCCGACTTCGCCCTCAACCCGACCTGGACGGGCCGGCCCAGCACCGAGAGGGGGCCCACCAGGGGCACGGGGTGGTAGAGCACCCAGCGGCGCCGGGGCAGCACGGCGCAAGCAGGCGGCACCATTTTAGTGTGTAAGCGCGACGACTTACCGATCTGATACATCGCCGATTAGTATACATCTAGCGTAATGCAGCACGTATATTCCACAGTTAATGCTGTCCTTCTGGGTGCAGAATTGCCTTTTCCCTACCCTCCACCCAGAGGCAGGATTTTTTTCTGCATCTGATGTATTCCGTTTCCCAATATAGTCCAGAAACGACGGCATCTTACTACCCGTCGCTTTTCCAGTTAGTGGATCTACTAGACAGTAAACTTTTTTTGGAATATCAGCGACTACAAGGTTCTAATGCGTCTGGGATGTATTGAGCGGCATAATGAGTGTCTTGTCTGCAATTTTGAAGTGGTTGAGAAAAAATGTCGTTTGAAAAGTTGAGCAGAAAATTTTAAAAGCCAAGCTTGATGTAACATGAACAAACTGTTTCCTGAGGTCATCGTTGAGGAGGCAGTGAACACCTACATCCAATATACTTTTAGTAAGCCATTTGTTGTTTACCAGCTGATTAAGGCAGGAAGACATGATGTGTGGAAGCCCTGTGCCGTATACACCTACCACACAGTCAGGCGTTACATCCACAGCATAGTAATGTGGGTCAGTGAACAACCCGTTCTCGTGCCGTGGCACGCTTTTGGGAATACTTTATTGCAGACGAGATGCACATATTTGCTAGAGTGATGCGTGAACAAACATTATCCAAGGAGCACGTGGGGTTTTCTTCTGATGATGCTCGGCTCCTGAGCACATGGAGCATGAAGACCGCTTGATCACCAGGTGGTACCTCAGGTGTGTCTTGCAGCACAACAGCTACATCTCTATCTTCAGGAATTACCCCATTATCTGTGAAATACTTTATACTTTATAATGGCATCTGCCTCCGAAAAGGTATGTTCCCATACGTAGAGCACTCCTTCGTTCAACGCTAGTTCAACGGCGAACCACTTAATGTAGCGTTTCACTGGAATAAGGTACTTGTGTGATGTTGGTAGTCGGTAAGGATTTTGACGGCGTGCAAATACAGAGTTGCTCGCAAGAATGGATAACACCACAAAAGCATTACTAAAGGTGACTTCTTCCCTGATGCAGTGAAGGCAGTTTTCTATCACAGCAGAGCCAAGTGGCCTGTTCCCCAGCAGTGGCAAGAACTCTTTAGTGTATATGGGTTTGTCATGCTCACCATACAAATACATTACTGCCGCGACGTCCGCTTTTACAGTTGACTGCACAAATTTTCTGTCGCTTTCATCTAAATTCTGGAGATATGGTAAAGACTTGTTAGCTAGAAGATCTGCCGTATACACGCTTAGATTGGAACGGTACAGTATTTCTTCCGGATCATCGTCGTTAGTAACCATTACTACATCCTTACTTTTCTCGTTCCTTTGCAAAGAGACTTTCTTTTTCTTCCCGCCATCTCCTTCGTTCTCCTGCTTTCCCTCCGGATCGCTATTCTGTACGCATAAGCCTCTGGGCTGGGCAGAAACATCTTCTTTTCGTGATCCCCAGATGGCGGAAGAATGCTGCGGCTCTTCTTTTTCCCTTCATATCTGGAAACCTGACAAGCGACAGGGGGCTTATCTTTGCTTGGTGTATGCCACGTCTCCTCTTGTAGTTCTGAAGTCAAAACTTGCTCCGATTGTTTCCCTGCTGGTTTGTCTGGTGAAATGTCAAGTACACTTTGCTGCCCAATATGCCGGATGGTAGATTTCTCCGCATAACCCGGTTTGGACTTTTTTTCCCCAATTCTCTTCAGCAGTCGGGCTTACCTGAAACAGACCGAGGACGCTCGAGTCTGAATCTGAGTCTTTCGACGTCTCATCTTCGCATCTCGTACCATCTGATCGGACTTTGAATTTGATTCGTTTTAGTTTTGTTGTCACGTCCTCTTCTTCTTGGTCAACGTACCGACCAATTTTGTTGCCACCTTCCTTGTGGTTCTTCTTTTTCTCTCTAATAGAACCCTTCCCTGTAGCATTGCTCTGTTTGACTTCGTTTCTGGCATCCTCCTTTATCGGCAACTCTGCAAAGTGTTACTTCTTACTGAGCAACAAACTAAGGAAACAAGTGTCGCACACTGTACACGAGCCGCGGAGAGCACGTGGATTGTAGTTGGCATTCGTATCATTTAGCAAGAAGGCACGTAACATGAGTGCTCTTTCTGAACAGCACATGGCACATGCGGTATGAAAAGGCATTTCCAACGACGCTAGAGATCGGAAAAAGAATCACACGAATGTTACCAGGGATACCACGGGTGGTTTCAGAAGCTGTACCTAAGGGACGGCGCATCCACTCACGAAAAAATCTCTTTAGCACGCGCTATTACGCTGTCACTGAGCTGCTACTAGGCCCTAAGAATAACTGTTGTTGGTACGATCTCACGGCGAAATCGATCAGACACAATTACCACTGCACGTAATAGCTTGTTGGTTGACCCGAGCTGTCTCCCCCTCTGTGTTTTTATTTGTCTACTTCCGATGTCGAACGTCAATAGAAATGCCTCTACCACTTCTATTTCTCGATGGGCAACGCAGTGGTCCATCAGTCGCAGACGACGTGACTAGAGCGGAAGAGCGTAGGTGCAGAACGCGCAGGGACAAATGGAACCCATCTCCGACTGAGTTACCACTGCAGACCCTTCACATCTCACCTGTGTGGTAGCGAGAATAAAAAATTTGTTCTGAATATTCTGCAGACCACGCAGCGGGTGTGTGTACTGTGTAGGAGAACATTCTACACCTGTAAAATAAATGATGCATTTCCAGAATGTGTCTAGAACAAGAACGTTTTCTATTTGGAAGATGCCTTTGTTACCTAAGACATCCACGATTTCCTGTTTTTCTAAATGCTGTACATTAATCTTGGAATCTGTAATAGATTGATCAGTAACATTTCAGTGTGTTAGGCGGCGCGACTATTTATAACAAAACAGTGTTTAAAATCGTGTACCTCTTTTCGGAGTAAATGGATGCATAGTGGAAATACTGCAAATTCCAGTTTCTTTGGTGGCTTTCGTGCGATCAGGAATTGGAGTTGATGCTCTGAAACCTAGAGTGCACATTTCGTGTACATAGCAATTGTCTGACGGTAAGATGCAACAAAAGCCAAAATATGCTGGCATACACACCTGTTGGAATAGGCTCTGTAAAAGTAGCCTGGGAACCTGATTCAGAAAACCGATCATTAGTGCGTATAACAAGTGAATATCGTTGCGCAAGAATACACCGCACACGCGTACCTTCTTCAATCTCATCAGCGAGAGACCGCAACCAGTTCCGCAAACGCTGAACAATCTTCCTGCGCTCTAGCTTGTTCTTAGGCTGCTCATTAACAGGTGCATGTGCCAACATATCTGTTGCTATCTTCTCGAGTTCTAATTGCACACAAAAAAGGATTAAATTCAGTATTATAACACTATACAAGAGTCGGTACAATTTCAATTGCAAGTGCAGAGACTACTAACCAGGGCTAAAGCTGCTGTGTGCCGTTTGAGCTGAAACGTTGTTAACAGATCCGTGCAGCTTCTTTATGGATTTCATAAAAGAACGCTGATTGTACCAGTCATTCCCCGAAGACGGACGCCCTCCTTTAACTGGAAAATAAATATTTCGATTATATGCGAGAGCTACCTTATTCGTTGGAGCAGCCGCGGATTCCATTTAATAATGCTGAGAATTGTGCCATCCGACGGTTTGAGACTACTGTCAGTGCAAATATCTGGCACTTACAATGTAGCCGATGCACAGCAAAAATGTGCTTGCATGGGCGTGGATCTTTGTCGGCGCAGGTGCAGGTGCTTACTAGGACGGCCCTTCTTGATCTTTGAGGCGCACAATGTCGCTGGCCTGCAGTCACTGCGCACCCTACGTACATCGTACTTCACATTTGAGTGCGACTGTGATTGCACTTTCCAAGAAGATGCACATTGCTGGTGCACGTCCAATTTGGATATCCGATCACCGCGAAACATCTTCATCAGGAGTACATCCTGTACAGCCGCAGCCCCCTACAAATAAAAACATGTTATACAGATCCAAAAACATGATGCATTTCTGATATCTGCAGTGCTGGCACAATTTTTTTGTTACACCACGTGTGCACGAAAATTCTTGCACAAAGTTTAAGAGTGAATTTTTCGTATACGCGTAAAGTAGCTAAAATTATTTTTACAGTTTTGGTTTAAAATAACGTCCGCTTTAGCGAATTCATTTCAACAACGGAGGCATCCCCGTGAGAGGGTTTTAGTTGAGTGTCAGTATTGTGTCCTAAAACCTGATATGAATGTGTGAAATTTGAAAGTAGAATTAGTGTTCTGGGGTCATGGGGCAGTATTTGATGCGTCATTTGACACCTACCACCTACGTGATTTTTCAATTTTAAATTTATGAACCCTTCACAGGCACTATGGCCCACTGAGAGCCCTGTCGCATTATAGAAAACAAGCTGGTCCTTCTCTCCCTCCGTGTCCGGTGGTACATATTTTTCTAACGATCAAAATCGCTAACCTACGCCCGTCCCGATCCCTTCGACGCGAATTACGCCTTCAAGGAGTCATACCAATATTTCGTGAACGTAATCCCCCAGCCTTGTACACAACATTACGGGGGTGGTGGCCCCCTAGGGGTGATGCGCTAATAGGCGTTGGGTAGCACTCGCCGCCGGGCGCGGCGGCAGACCGGCTCGCCGCCCACGGTAGTGCGTCCGCCACGCCTTTTTCTACGATAATTATCCGTGTTGTGGTTGTTAAAATACGTGACCTCCGCTTGCTGCCCTCGCCGCGCAGTGGGCCAGAACGAGAAAAAGGTGGACATAAATCGATTTTCGAAGGTGGTCCTGGAGCATTTATAGGCGTCACAGATAGGTTGCCAAATGCCTAGATCACCTAAAAACGTGAGAGTCAATCCGCGTTTGAACGCGCATCAAGTAACAAGAGCCCCGTGCAGACTTCATTAGGTTAGAAAATATTCGTCGCACGGGGTCACACACGAAATCAGAGACAGCGACTAACTATACTGCGTCATTTCCCTACTCATTATACAAGGTAGGCGTACGCCAGACCGCGTCGGCGTCGCTCATCGCAAATCACTGTTCCGCCCCTCCACGCCTTGCGCACGCCTTGGCCTGCCGGCGGTTGTCAGCGGACGAGTACAACCCTGCGGGTCGCAACTACGCGCATGTTCTGGCTTCCTAACGTATCTTACATTTTCCTTTCGGTGTCAATGCTGCTCAACCAGTCCTAACCTACCCTCACCTGCCTGAGCCTAATCTACCCTGGCCCCAAATAATCTAACGTAACCGAGCGTAACCCACTTCAGTCACTGATCCGCCCCTCCACGATAGGCGTGGCGCATTAAATTTTAGACCACTTGTGAAAATTATCTAAGAAACCGCATGAGCTGCGGTGCCCCTAAGGTGAAGTTCACTTTGGTACGATTCAAGAAAGCTGTGGTCCAAATTTGAACATTCTACGACTAACCGTTCTCGAGAAACCGCGCGGACAAACAGACAAAACCGGACAAAACGTCGAGCCAGGTCCAGGGCTAAGGCCCCCAAACCAATCAAGTAGCATTAGCATGACCCTTAACTGTTCCGCCACTGCACGCCTGGCGTACACCTACCTTGGCCTGACGGCGGGTGTCGCCGGAAGAGTGGGACCCTGCGGGGCCAATTAGTTAGTACCCTACCCATACCTGCCCAAGCCTAACCTACGCATGCCCCGAATAACCTACCAAGCGTAACCAACTCGAGTCACTGATCCGCCCCTCCACGCCTAGCGTACACGTACCTCGCCCAACCAAGGAATTAAAAATTTTAGACCACTTGTGAAAATTACCTAAAAAAACCGCTAGAGCTGAAGTGCCCTTCAGCTAAAGTTGATTCCGGAATGCTGCAAGAATGATCTAGTCCAAATTTAAGTATTTCACGTCTAACCGTTCTCGAGAAATCGCGCGGACACACGCACGGACACACCAAAAAAACATTTGTGGGCTTGTCGGGTAAGGACTTCGCTATCGCTTAGACAAAAACACAAAGCTGGTACTCACCGATCGTTGTCCTCTCTCCTTCTTCATGATGCGTCCTGGTCGTGAAGCTTGCAGCGCTTCCGAAGTTCTCCGACGACACGTCCCTCCGCGCGGGCAGACACTGCGACACCGCACCGGCTGCGACTGAACGCTGAACACTGGAGCTCTGAGTGAGAAGGGCTGTTGGGCACACGATTCGGCACGCGCACAGAGCTCGGCGGGTGGCTTTGTTTATACGCTGAGTGTCGGGTCCCGCACACTAAACTCTTGTGGACAATTTTCGTGCATAAGTATGGACGTTTCTGTGCATACAGAAGGTATGCATAATTTGTGCACAATTATGCATGATATTGTGCATAATTATGCATAATTTGTCCACAATTATGGATTTAATTGTGCATAACGTTCTGAATGCACAAGAACGTCCATAACTAATGCAGAAATACTGCATAAGAATTTACTGTGCGGTGCTGCGTCTGTGTGTTTGCGTGCTTACGAGAAACGCCGCGTCGCCCGCAGACTTGCCGCAGGACGACACGACAGACACAACGCGCAACAATCACGCCGCCGCCGGGGTCGGGTTTTCGTGTCCCTGCTGGTCACCACTACCGCTGCGCAGGCAAAGGCCTTCCAGTATCTCTGTGAGACCGTGCTAGGTGCTGTGCGTAAGGTGTCCCATGTTTGCAGCCGAAAAACACTGTTAGAAAAAACCGTTAACGCTACCGATAACGTGTGATAGCAAATGAATGAAATATGTGAATCGTCGAGGGGCAGCCCGCTGAGCTGTCCCCCCTTCCCCTTGTCCCAGGCGAACCAGCGCAGGAACCTCCGCCGGCCCCGCGCCGGCCCCCGCCTACTATTTCATTAGCCAGCGAAGCGAGCTCACGTTTCCAAATCGGGCTCCGCGACGACTTTGGTCGTACCTCTGTCTGGCCGTCCTTCATTAGTGGACTCTCTGCAACCAGATCAGATTAGGCTCAGGTTCCAGATTTTGACTCAATTAATATCGACGCACAAAATAACGAGCCATGTTTTCGATTAATTGCATTTGAAATATTTCTTAGGGTATTCCAATGCGTGCCCCCTTCATCTCCGGCGCATGTAACAAAACTGTATAGTAGAGTCAGGGAAGGATGGCAGACCGGCTCGCATTGATGTTTGCTGTCTTTGTGTGGGTGATAATTACGGTCGTTCCGCTGATCCCGAAGGGACAGCCTCGTCGTCCTAGAGTGTCCATGCGTCCCCGACTCGGGACTTAGTGTCAATATGCATGCATGCCTGGCCCGAGATGCTCAGAAGTCAGAACGTTGTGTGTGTGGACACTATAGGACCAGGGTAGAACCCGAATAACACACCGTGAAGACCACCAATAAACGCTTCACGAATGGGGGGTGGGGGTGGTATTGTCTCCGAAACCTCTGCCGTCCTTCCCTGACGCGACTATATAAAAGGAGGGGGCGTTCGTCAAATACGTAACATCCACTGACCCGCCGGTATTAACTCTGAAACGTTAAATATCGATTCAGAGAGAGGGCACATAAATACAAAGTGCGAGAAAGTGTTAGATTACGTGCACCCCTCCCCCCCCCCCCACACACACACACCTTAATCGCCCCCGGCGACCATGACGAGCGCCTGGTACATAGGCAAGTGCATGCGTGGGTGTATTGCGGGTTGGCCTATCCGCAACACAGCAGGCGCCTCACACAAGCAAAGTCTATACCGATCAGCTATCATTTCAAGTTAAGTTTTAAATGCCTCAACGCTTCGCTGGCTACATTACGCGCAGCACATCGAAGCGTACCCCAAAGGACACTCCTGGTCCACGCTATGTCGTATTAAAACCTTAAGACCGGTACCAAAGCCAGCTGCGGTACGGCACTTTCCAATGGCACTATCACGAAGGTTTTAATACGCTCCGGGGCCGAGCCACGTCGTATTAAAACCTCGAAACCGGTTTAAATCGACAGCTGAGGTGTGGCGCCGTCGAATGGTACCACTATTGAGGTTTTAATACACTCCTGGGCCGAGCCCCGTCGTATTAAAACCTCAAAACCGGTTTAAATCGACAGGTTAGATTATGCGTTGTCGAATGGTACTGCCATGGAGGTTTTAATACACTCCTGGTCGTATTAAAACCTCGAAACCGGATTAGATCGGCAGCTTAAATCGGCAGCTGACATGTGGTGCATTCAAATGGCACCACCATGAAGGTTTTTTTTATAAACTCATGGTACGAGCTATGCCGTATTTAAACCTTAAAACCGGTACCAATAGACAGCTGAGGTACGGCGCTTTCGAATGGCACTATCATGAATGTTTTAATACACTACTGGGCCGAGCCCCGTCGTATTAAAACCAGCAGAGGTTTCAATTGCTGGCATCTGCGTTGCACGGAGAGCCGCGCTCTCTGCTAGAGGACCTAGGTCTTAACAGGTCCTTTGAGGCTCTGGATGCGGCCCTGCATGTTGCCTATAGCAGGCCTATCCATGCCTGGACTGAGGTCACCAACCTCAGGTCCATGCGGCAAGCTGCAGAAGAGTCACTCGAGGCCTGGAGCACTCGTGTGACCCGCACAGCGCGCCGAGCCTACCCCGACATGGCTCCACACCGTGTTGAGGAATTTGCAATCCCGTACTTCATGACTGGCCTCCATGCTCAGGAGATCAAGTCATGCCGGTCTTGCGTGCCGCAACATGCAAGAGGCGTTAGACGCTTGCCGTTTGGCGCGCTCTAGATTGCAGCCCGCAGTCAAACGCAATGTGAGGAGTGCCACGGTGACCTCCGAGGACGCTGTCGCCAGCACCTCACAAAGCAAGCCCAGTATGTCTGCTCGTCTAGACACCCTGACCAAAAAGTTCAACGAGGCTATGGTCCGGTGGACTAAGCCCGACTCCAACTCATCCAAAGGGAGGGACGGAGGAGGAAAGCGTGGTTATGGTGGTCGTGGCGGCAACAACGACAACAAGAAAGCAGACTACAGGAAACGCGGAGCCTGCTATGTGTGTGACAAACCTGGGCATTTCGCTGCCAATTGTCCGAGGGCCCCACAGCCCAACGCTGTTTCGCACCAGCCGGGGACCTCGTCGCAGCAACCGCAGTCGCAGGTCCAGCAGCTCCAACAGCAAATCCAGCAGTTGCAGCAGCAGTTGCAACAGATGCAGCAGATGCAGATACAGGGAGTACCGCCGCAGTACTACCATGCGGCCATGTCCTGGCCCATGCAGGCTGCTGCCTCTGCAACATCGTCTGCTAGTCCTGCTCTACCAGCCCCTCCAGCTAAGACCTCGCATTCGGGAAACGGCAAGTAGCCTCCCTGTGCGCAGCGTCTAAGCCGGCAGAGGAGGCTTTTGTGAAAATTGAACCGGTTGGTTCTCCTACTTGTGTCCTTGTGTTGAACAGTGTCGCTGTCAGCTGTACGTTAGATACAGGAGCTCAAATCTCTGTACTCAAGCGTGGGATCGTGAAGGGACCCGAGCTGAGTCCCTCGCGGTTGCGGCTGAAGGACATCAATGGCGGCGTGTCCAAATTGTATGGACCCCGTATGTTCCTCATGGAAATAGGAGACACTGTGTACAAATTTCCAGCTTTTGAAGCAGATATCACGGACCAGTGCATCGTCGGCATGGATTTCTTACGTCCACGCGATGGCATTGTCGATACCGGTAAGCTGCTTCTAACTTTGAATAATCCCGATCCCGACTTAAGTCCAGTCATCTGTCCCTGTTCTCTTCAAGTGTCGCACGACATTGGCAAGTTCGGTGCCGGTGCGATTTTTGCAGTAGTAAGGGCGTCTGTAGAGCTGGCGTTACAGCCGTATGGCACTGGCATGTGCACGGCTCAGCTTACAGGTCCGCCAGTTATCGACAAAGATGATGGTTCGAGACTGGCCACGGCACTCCGAGCTCAGTGCGTCAAACAGTGCGTGGCACTCTCACTGAAGCCGAGGATGGAGGACGCTCCAGGCCGAGGCTTGTAGACCAGGGGTCTACTGTAGTTAGTCGTGAGTCTGACAGCACAGGGAGGAGCTCATTTACGGAGGAGGGACCACCGGCAGCTTCGTTCCATCGAGAGGCGGTTGCATCGAGGGCTGACGTCTCGGGTGTTGAGGTCCCTGACACCACCCCACCTTGTTTGCGTATAGCTCGGGGCCCTCAGCACTGCGACGACGCGCAGTCGCTGGATGTGGATCGTGCTCTCCGCGGTTTAAGTCTAGGGCTAGTTACACCTTCTGAGGTGTTACAGAACAAGCAGTGTGACTTGGACCGTGGGATTGTGCCGTTCGCACCAGGAACGCTAGAGCTTGGCCTGGAGAACAAGACCGGCAATCATATGATTATCCCTAAGGGCGCTGTTGTGGCACATGTGCATCTAGTGGGAAGTCTGGATGACATTGCTGTGCGCGATGATCTGCCCGGTTGTCTTGTTCGGTCTGCCACGGTTGAGCAAATTCCTATCACGGAACAAGCGGAGATCGAGTTGACACCTCGCCTACCGCCCGTTCCAAAGGACGAGCCTTTGCCTGAGGATTTGCAGGATTTGGTTCAGCGATGTGAGGGTTTGACCTAGGATGAGAGAGCACAAGTTGCAGATGTTCTCCGCAACTACCATGACATCTTTGTGAAGCACAATGATGACTTTGGGTGCTGCCCTTGGGTTAAATTCAAAGTCGATACTGGTAACCATCCTCCAATAAAACAGCAGGCACGGCCGATTCCGATTCACCATCGTGACGAGATTGCAAATCCCTATCGGAGGCATCTCGAGTAAGGGACTGTTAGGCCAAGTCAGTCAGCTTGGGCCTCTCCGGTACTGCTCATTCCTAAAAAGACGCTCGACAAAAGCGGTAAGCCTGAGTTAAGACCGGTTGTTGACTATCGCAAGTTGAATGCGGTCACCCGTGTCCCGGCTATCCCGATACCGCGTACGCAGGAACTTCTGAAGAAGTTGGCGGGAAGGAAGTGGTATTCACACGCGGATCTTGCGTCGGGGTACCATAACCGTGAAATCGCTGAGGAAGACATTCCTAAAACAGCGATAGCCCTGCCTGACTCTCTGGGTCTACCGTCCAGATTTCTGGAGTACACCCGCCTGCCTTTCGGGTTGTATGCTGCCCCTGGTGTCTTCCAGAGTGTGACAGACCGGCTGATGAGACCATCACGCCGACCTACACCTGATGACGATTTAGGAGATGCACATGGCGTTTATCTGGACGACATTTGCGTTCCAGGAAATGAGTTCCAGAAAATGCTGCAAATGATTTGTGCTCTCTTTAATCGCATAAGAGCGTCTGGTTTCCTACTCAAAGCCAAAAAGTGCTTCTTGTTTAAGCTCAAACCGAAGTTTCTTGGTTTCGTGCTAACTTCTTCGGGCATTGGAGTCGATGAAGCAAAAGTTGAAAGAGTTGTTCACTGGCCCAGTCCAAAAGACATCACGGAGTTGAGGTCGTGGTTAGGCCTAGTTCAATTCTACAGTCGCTTCATTGACCACATGGCCGAGAAAGCTACTCCACTTTATGACTTGTTGTGTAACAAGCCATTTGAATGGACCGCTGAATGTCAGGAGTCCTTCGAAGCACTCAAGAAGGCTCTGACCTCAGCTCCGGTTCTGGGAGTAGCACGGGCAGATGGAGGTGTTTTCTCTGTCCATTGTGATGCGTCACAAAAATCAGTCGCGTGCATCTTGTCACAAGAACAAGATGGCCGACAAGTGGTGTTGCACTTTCATTCGAAGCTGCTGCCTCGTCTGAAACGTTCTTTGTGTGCGACCCATTCGGAGTTGTACGCTTTAGTGGAAGCTACCAAAGTGTACTTTACCTACTACTTTACCTACTAGGTCGTCCTTTTGTGTTCTACACTGATCATGCCGCTCTCCAGTGGTTGCGCACCTTTAAGCAGGTGGAAGGCAAGCTTGCAAGGTGGCTCATGCGCCTGGAGGAGTTCCTGTTTGAGATCAGACACATCAAAGGCAAAGACCTGGGTAATGCTGACGCACTCTCACGTCGCCCTACAAGGCCGTGTGCACCTGATTGTCTCAAGTGCCAACGGATGGAGGAGCGTGATGAGGCTTGCGTACGAGGCGTGGAATTCTCAGTGCGCCAATTTCAAATCTACTGCTGTCCTGAATGGGAGGACTCAGCGGTGTCCGCAGCTCAAAAGGCTGATGCTGATGTTGGACCCATCTATCGAGCTGTTAAGGACGGCAGAAAACCACATTTCCAGGAAATAGTCGGTTTCGGTCCTTTCACTCGTTGTCTCTGGTTTCAATTCAGATCGCTTGAATTGAAACGAGGAGTTTTGTGTCGTAGACTCGAACATGCCTCAGGTGACCCTAAGCTGATCGTTCTACAGATAGTGGTTCCGGCAAGTCGAATCGAGGACTTGGTTGTACAGTACCATATAGGACCGAGTTCCGGCCGCGGCCAAATGTTGCAAGCTGCTTCGGGAACGTTTCTACTGGCCTAACATGTACACCACAGTCAACGACATTGTACAGAAATGTCTGCGATGTGCGCAAGTTAAAGGGACCCACCCGATCGGCAAATCGCTGACACCAGCTTAACACCGGGCTAACACAGGAATTAACGTTTTAACACGGCGTGTTGGCATGGTTGTCTCACTATTATTACCTTCGTGTCTGACACCATGCTAACACCGCGGGTTATCGTTAACACGGCGTGTTAGCTTGGTGCAGGCCGCGCCGGGCGAGCCCTCGGCTAGCGCACGGAGTAGCTCCGCCGTGTCCGCAGCCGTGCTAGCGCGCGGGGTACCTCCGCCGTGTCAGCACTCGTCGCCCGTCCCGGTGTGGACACGCCGGGTGCAGTGCGGTGTGCCGCTCGTGGTGTGTACGCGGCAGCCGCACGGCCTGCCCGTCTCGGTGTCGACACGTCGGGTGCAGTGCGGTGTGCCGCTCGTGGTGTGTACGCGGCAGCCGCACGGCCCGCCCGTCTCGGTGTCGACACGTCGGGTGCAGTGCGGTGTGCCGCTCATGGTGTGTACGCAGCAGCCGCACGGCCTGCCCGTCTCGGTGTCGACACGTCGGGTGCAGTGCGGTGTGCCGCTCATGGTGTGTACGCGGCAGCCGCACGGCCTGCCCGTCTCGGTGTCGACACGTCGGGTGCAGTGCGGTGTTACACTCGGAATGGGAGAACCGTGTCAATACCCCTCGCATCGCCTGTGCCCGCACCGTGCACTC
>CM049597.1:814188-840402 GCA_026979955.1 Megalurothrips usitatus
AACGTCCCGACATCCATCCGCGGACGTCCCAGCACCCTACTGGGAATTACCTGCTGGTGACTGGGAGTCCGGTAACTGTGGACTTTAGCGGCTCCACCACCTCGACAGACGTGGCAGGTACTGTCGAGACCGGCTCAACGCATAGAATTGGAAAATGACAATCATTGGCTGAGCGATAGCGAAGCCCTGGACCGACTGGGTCAAAAATGTTCTGTCTGTCTGTTTGTCCGCGCGATTTCTCGAGAACGGTTAGACGTAGAAAGCTCAAATTTGGACCATGGTTGGCTTGAGTTATAAATCAATACCCGTTAAGTTGGTTTCATAATATTTTGCTTAATACCGATTCTTTTCGGAGTTGCGCTTGTATTTTTATGTTAAACGGATACCAGCATTTTTTTGTTTGTTTTGCTTCTAGTTTTAAGTTGAGGTCATGCATTTTTTTCTGACCATGTGACTAGGAAACGCACGCTAAGAAGGAGCGGCTAGGGTGCCCGTATTCTATCTCCCGTGCAGTATAGACGCAGCAAAATTTTTAGCGCCAAAGCTAAACACAGACAATGCGGCTAATGACAAAGTAAACTCGCCGAACCTGCGTATCGTCAGAGCAAAAACTTTAACACCGCCACTAAATCCGTAAAGCTAAAAGTGTTCGTGCTGATCTGACGAACATTTTTTTGGCGGGCGCTTGTCAAATAGTTTCACAGATTCGCTGTTCAATAGTCCGTACTGATGTATTTTGACAGTCTAGAAAGTCTAGGAAGGGCCCCTTACAAAAACGGTATCCCAAAAAGTGAGTAACGGTAACGCCGTTAGTGCGTTATCGGTAACGATAACGCGTTACTTTTCAATACAGTGGCTACGATAACGTTATCGCGTTGCAAATATGGAAACTATCGTTAACGATAACGCGCTAGTTTTAAAAGTAACGTTAACAACCCTGGTAGAGGGAGGCGTCCAGGATCGGGTTTCTGCGCGGCATTTCGCTACAAAGAACGATAAACTAAAATCGCTACAGACACTCCTCCCAGATTGTAAACATGTGAGGGGTGCGCTGTTTGTCATCTTGGGGGTCTAGCCTCGCTGAGGGCGCCGCTGGCGGCCTTTCCGCAAAGGTCTGGTACGCTGTCAAATCTAGCGTCAGGCGACGTCCGTCTCGAAGCGCAGCCGAAGTTCTTCTCCCGTGCGCCGCGCCGCGCCCGTGCCTGCCAGCCCGCCGCGCCGAGCCGCCCGCCGTCCGCTCGCCCTCGGCCCGCCGCCCCGTGCCGCTGCGGGCCGCGGCCACCGCTTGCAAGCGCTCGGCCCAGCCACCGGGGCGGCAGCCGGACACGAATGCCCGCGCACATTCAAAGTGATAGGAGCAACGGTGCGATGCGCAAACCCGTCTAATAGTGTAGCGACGTCAGGAGCTCACTTCACAACAATATGTAATTATGAAGTTGTCAGTATTGGAGTATCGGTCTTCCTCTCCTGCCTTATTTTTTTTGCGCTTTTTTGTTTCCTATCCCAGTTTTGTATCGCCATCTTTCGGCCGGGTACTGAAATGCGGCCATCCGGTTAAGGTTTGGCGCACCATCTTTCGGTGAGAAGGTGAAACTCGGGTGAATTGGAGTGGGGCAAAGGTTGTGTGTTTATTGAAGTTCCTTATTGAGAAATGTGTACTCTGTCTTAATGTATATTTTTATTGTTAAATTTTCATTATTTTGTATTTGAAGAATGTGTTTGCATTAAAATCATGCAGGTGAGTTTTATTGATTGCTCTTCTGATATTTACTACTCTTACTAGTGTTATGGTACTTGAAACATTGTTTTGGTTTTAAATTTATCAAGAAAGTGGAGTTATTGTATTTTCATATATCTTCGTTTGAAGTATGAATGCAATTATCTAAATGTTTTATAATTTTTTTTAGATATCTTGAAAATTTAAATATTTACAGAAAAAGATAGGTTAAAATTCTAAAGTTGGTGGAAGAATTGATTGAAATGCTTCATTATTTTTTTGGTTTCTTGCTTCCAGAAGATGAACCTGCTTCTTCTTCAGCAGCACCTGTTAAATATGAGATTTAGTTTGTGACGTGCAAATTGTCTGAAATTGTATCTGTCTTATTGTGCCTCACGTTTCCCGTTCTTGCCGATCTCAGTTTTCTGTTGAGCTTCTGTCTGGCAATCTGTAAATATTGGAGTGATTGTGTTATTTGTACTTTTTTTTGAGATATTATAATTAATTGTTTTAGTTCTAACCTTCGGAAAAAAACAATTTCTGACAGATAATCTAGAATGTCAGCTTTTTCGAGTTCTGTAGATTGTTGGAATTTTGTGGTAATAGTTAAATCTAGAATAGAAAATACAAACTTAAATGTTTTAGTATATATTGTTAGGGGCCAGGTTGCGGAATAATCCACACGGATCGAGAGTCAGACACTGAGTGGCCGGTTTATTAGGACCGTAACCAAGGGCGACAATACAGGACAGCAGTGCCAACCATGGAGTACGAATAACCCAAAGAGCGCCCCCTCACACTCTCCCCCACGTTGAACAGAGAGAGCTAGCGCTGGGTCCTTAATGAGTCAAGAGTTCATGTTCGATGAGCAGAGCAGACGAGGAGGCCGCGACGGAGAACACCAGGAACAGGAGCAGACCGGAGATGGGCAGGCTCGTAGGATGTTGCGGTCCAGCGTCAGGATCAGCATGATGGAGGGCACCATGATGCAGCAGGGGCCGGGCGCCTCGAGGACGCCATGGTGCTAACAGGACACCGGGACAGGAGCAGATCGGGGGCCGGATGGGGAGCGGGCAGCCGGCAGCGCGTCGTCGGGAGGGAACAGGGCACCTCAGGGAGCCGGGAGGGCCGCGTCACATGAGACCTGCAAACCAGCGAGAGTCTGACTCTTGTCGGGAACACATCGTAAATCATAAAGGCACACGCACTGACCGAATGCGAATCTCCAAGGGTCCGTCCGATTTGACTAGAGTGCATGTGCGATTGCACTCGTGTTTCTTAGTTCAGCAAGGCAATGCAATGATTGCGTTTAAGTTTAGGTTCAGATCTCAACACTAGGCTTCTCTCGACACCCTCCACCAAACCATGAAAGAGCTCATCTACGCATCGTGCGCATCCCACGGCGCCGGCGGACGGCACTGCGTCCTGCGACAGGCTCTGCCAAGGGCTGGAGCGGAATGTGGCGTCGCTCTAGCCCCTCCCGGGTCGGATGGGGGGCCAGTCCACCCTCCCCGGGGCGGGTGGTTACGCTGGGAGCCAACTGCTCCGGGGCTACCTGCCCCCCGCACCCGTCCGAACTCCACTTGGTTGCCGCCCGCCGCTCACGAGAGGAAACTCGGGCTACACGCACGGCCGGGCCACGAGGCCTCCGAAGCCACAGCTATCGAGCTCGCTCTAAACTGGAAGGAACCACAGCAGGACAGGGGTGTCTAGTTGTTCGTCAGGGCGCCCAAAGTCGGCAGTCAAGTACGAGGCCTCGTCGGTCATATCACGGTTAGTCGCAGCGCACACATGGCAGCAGGGACAGTGCAGGGCAGGATCGCATGCGCATCGCAGGGTAGGACGCATCGCTCGCAGCGCACACCAAGCGCGGTGTCACAAACAACGGCAAACCACAGGGCAGAACAGCGCATTAGTTCGCAGGCGCAGAGACGGGCGTGAGGGCCGTGACGTCAGAGCAGCGCGGCAAGGCGGGGCAGGGGCGAGGGGCGCCACGCGACCAGGCGGCCGCTGCGGCGGGTCATTGTTGGGAGGCGGGCCGCGCGCCGTCATCGCCAAAGCTGGGGTCTCGGTGTTGGCCCGGTCGGACCGGCGCGCAGGGCGCACGGCTGCAGCACGCCACCAGCCAAGGCGCACCGGGACCGCGGTGAGGACGGCGGCCATTGTTGCGGGGGTACGGCGGCAAGGACGCCGTCGGGGGCCTCGACCAGGGACAGGGGCGTCAGGGACACGGGCAGCGCCGACCGCGGCACGGCGTTGGTACGGCACGGGACGCGAGTCCACGACACACTGCAGGAAGGGGACAGGGGCACAGACACGGGCACTTCTTACCAGGAGAGGTTAGACGTTACCACCAACGACAAGAGTCGCAATTCCGTGTGCAGCAGGGAAGTCCAACGGGACAGCGACACGTCAGGGACAGGACAAGGGCAGCAGGGGATCCGTCAGCAGCAAGGTGAGCTTCAGGGCGTGCAGGATGTCGGGTCCGTTCGGGGCCCGCCGGTGAGGAGCCAGACGGATACAGCGGCGGCGATGTTGAACAAACGATATTCACTCACTATCCTTCACTACCCTCCTCCCCCCTTACGAAAACAATTCTGGACACGTGGAATCGTATGCCGACACTTCTGACACCAAATGTTAGGGGCCAGGTTGCGGAATAATCCACACGGATCGAGAGTCAGACACTGAGTAGCCGGTTTATTAGGACCGTAACCAAGGGCGACAATACAGGACAGCAGTGCCAACCGTGGAGTACGAATAACCCAAAGAGCGCCCCCTAACAATATATTTAAATTATTTAAAGCCATGTGTTCACGATCAGATATCTTACATTCTTGAACTTAGATATATGAGTGTTGTTTGATTTGTAGGTGACAAAGTACAATGTAAATTTCTTCAAAACTTCATTCAAATTGTTAACTGTCATTGTTAAATTTTTTCCAGCTGGTGTGTTTTGAAAGCAAAAGAATTCTTCATTGGATGCTGTAAGCACATTAAATCGCATACATTCTCCATTGCGGGTTTCAGTCTCTGTGATACTTAAAATTTTGTGAGGTATTAGTGTCGGAAATTCTTGGAGTCTTTTCATTTGTGCCATTCTTGGTATTTGAGCAATGTTTAAGTCCTGGAGAATGTTCATGGTGTTAAAAAAAATTTTAGATATGGGTCACTGTGAAAATTTGCAAGAATGGGTAATGTTTCAATGGTAACAGAAAGTATTATAGGAACAATTGGGGACATATATTTTTATGGTTAATATGTAATGATGTTAAAAGTGTATTGGAGAATTTGTTTTTGAATAAATCCAGAATAAATTATTGTTTAATTTATTTCTTTCACATTTTAAAGAAAGTGAAGTGGGGGCAGTGGCGTAAACAGAGAGTCTGCGTCCGAGCCCGGAGTGAGACGGAATCGCGCTGTGTGCCGGGCGAGCAAGAGAGACAGAGGGAGGGGCGGCAGGTAAACAAATCGCCCCTCCCTCTATCACTATCTGTTTACGCCACTGAGTGGGGGAAACTTTGGTATCAAAGTGCTTTGCGGAGGTGATAGGGTGTGGTGTGCAATTATTTGTCTCCTAATTGGAAGTAATAATTTTGTACCATGATAATTGGTAGTTGGCTGAGCGATACCGAAGCCCTCGACCGACTGGGTCAAAAATGTTTTGTCAGTCTGTCTGTCTGTCCGCGCGATATCTCGAGAACGGTTAGACGTAGAAAGCTCAAATTTGGACCACATCTTTCTTCCATCATACCAGAGTCAACCTCCATCAGGGGCACCACAGCCCAAGCGGTTTCTTAGATAATTTTCACATGTGCTCCATAATTATAAATCCGCCGGTTAGGTAAAGTCAGTATGCGCCATGCGCCTGTCGTGGAGGAGCGGATCAGTGACGCGGACGCGAGTGGGTTACGCTCGGTTAGGTTAGGTTAGTAGGGGCCTGGGTAGGCTAGGCACGGGCAGGTAAGGGTAGGTTAGGACTGGTTGAGCGGCATTGATAAGAAAAGGCTAATGTAAGATACGTTCGGAAGCCAGAACATGAGCGTGGTTGCGACCGTGCGGAGAGAGTGACGCACGCAGGGCGTCCTACTGACTCGCCCCGCAAGGTCCTACTCGTCAAGTGGCAGCCGCCGGCAGGCCAATATAGGCGTGCGCTAGGCGTGGAGTGGCGGAACAGTGATTCACGATGAGCGAAGCCTGTTACGCCACGACGCGGTCTGGCGTACGCCTACCTTGCCTGTTATTACGAATGGTGTCATTGATGTGCCTATAAGTTATCATGTGTATCTATTGTACGTATTCCGAGAGATTGTTTCATTTCTCCCGCGAGCGATACGTTTGGTTCGCGGGGAAATGAAGAAAATGTTGCCATTAGATGTTTGAGGTGGCGGTGCTGAGGAATTGCTATATAAGAACTTTTTGTACGGTACAAACGTATGTGAAAATTTTTCATAATTTGTAGTCTCGTTATTTTTGCATGTGTGAGTTATGACTATTTTGATGTTAAGATGGATTACTCATAGAGGAATAGAAGTGTGTTGTGTTGTGATCGAAATTTCAGTATAAATGACGAAAGTTTGCTGTAAGATAGAGAACGACATTTTCTGAAGGCTTTGTTATTTATTTAATATAAAATATTTGAAGGATATACTCGATATTTTAATTTATGTAAATAGTAATAAAGGAACTGTGAAGGTATAGAGGTTATGTATATGCAGGTTGTATTATATATGACGTTGAATTTTGGAGAAGTACATGATAGAAAGTATGTAGTATTGTAAACGATCAATTCAAAAAGGTACTTAGTTTGTTTGCTTGCGAATTATTCGTGCTCTGATCTTCTCTTCCTTTTGTTTTTGACGGGCAGCTACTGCAAGATAGTCTGCTGCTGCTTTATTGTCTGTCATTGCCTGTAGAACATTAAACTGGATCAGCAAAATTGCTTTTATTGATATTTCAATAAGAAACGTGATCTGTTTATTTACCACGTCCTCTGGATTTGGTTGGATGAACCCATATTAAACCATCAATGAATGATGAAACACATTAAAATGTTATATTAATTATCGGGAGCCGATGCTGGCCAGGCGCAGATTCAGATTGGATGTAGCTATGCAGGGTGCAGACGACGCGACGTGCCGTCAACGTGAAACGGAGCAAATTCTATACTAGGTTGGGTTAGTTTTGGTTAGGTTATAATATTTAAATATGTATGCGACGTATACACCATTCGGTAACCTTCGGCGGGTCTATCCTAGAACGCCCTCCTCCTGGAACGCCCTCCTCCAGTTTACTTATTTTCTGTTTATACAAGGTAGGCGTACGCCAGACCGCGTCGTGGCGTGACAGGCTTCGCTCAGCGCGAATCACTGTTCCGCCACTCCACGCCTGGCGCACGCCTACCTTGGCCTGCCAGCGGCTGTCTTCTGACGAGTAAGACTCTGCGAAGCCAACCACTCAGTGGGACGCCCTGCGGGCGTCGCTGTTTCCGCCCAGTCGCAGCTACGCTCATGTTGTGGCAGCCGGACGTATCTTACATTGCCTTTTTGTCATCGGCGCCCGTTAACCTTTCCAAAACTACCCTTACCTAACTGAGCCTAACCTAGCCAGGTCCCATCTAACCTAACCTAACCGAGCGTAACCGACTCGAGTCACTGATCCGCTGCTCGACGACTCTCGAGGACGGGGTCCCTGGTATTGAGACCGGAGGCTGTATTCGTTCGCCACCCATACGATGCCTTTGTGCAGTGCCGCAAGCGCATTTCTATGACACTTAGTTCTCGAGTTTCGGTGGTCGTTACATGTGGCCCTCGAGGACGGGGTCCCTAGTCTCGAGACCAGTGGCTGTACTCGTTCACAGCCCCACCCCCTCCCATGCCCTCTGCAGTAACGCCAAACTTATCTCTCTAAAACGCATAGCTTACTTGGTACTCGTATAACAATTTTTTTTAATGTGTCTCTCGAGGACGGGGTGCAAGGTTTTGAGAGCGGTAGGCGTGGCGTGGTGCCCTTGTTTCCCATTGCAGCGGCCCGCAAAGTAGAACGTCGAAAACCGCAAGTCCTCTCCTCTCCTACCGCGGCCGCAAATGCTACTTTCGAAAACCGCACGACGCTAGACCGTACCGTTTTAAAGATGGAAAGTGGCTCTCGAGGACGGGGTGCGTGGTCTCGAGCCCAGTGCCATTGCGAAAAGATCGCAATGATGGCCAAACCGCTACGATGGCCAGCGCTGCAAACCGCACCTCGCTAGGTGGCTCGGTTCTCCAGATATTCCCATATGTTTACATCAATTGGACGCCATCTTGGATCTCGAGCACGGGGGAGCGCGGAGGGGTTTACTATGCACAAGCCTGTATTCCTTGTCCCATTCCACGGAGGGTCGCTTCTATAGCAAATTTGGATGGGGGCCTTCGTTTGGCCGTGAGAGGGGATAGTAGAGGGCTGCGCCCCCAGAGTCAATCTTCCCTATAGTACGGCGGACAGCGGAACCAACCTTGCATTTTCGCGTACCGAGTTGAAATTTTGCAGGATGGTAGACCATACCCATAGTTAACTTTTAAGAAGTGGTGCCAAGTTGGGACCACTTGCAGGGCCCGTACACGGGGGGTTGCATAACTTCCAGGGGCAAACTACGGTTTTTCATCGAATTCGGCGCTTCCGCGGGCAGCCTGCAACGGATTTCGGTCGGGATGGTCCTGGGGATCGACAAGGAAGTCCCAAGGTGCCCGCAGCTCCGCGCGCGGGCGCTGTCACCCCCGATCCTGCTCTCCTAGAAACTCGAGAAGTGCCATATCATGTACAAAATCGATGTATTTTGCGATTTCTGTCATCAGACTTTTTCAAGTTCAGTTATAAAAGTGCTCTTGACATTTAAGCACCTTGCGCGCGCCGAGGCGCTCCCGATCCTGGTCTCCTGGAAGCTCGAGAAGTGCCATATCATGTACAAAATCGAGGTACTTTGCGATTTTTTTTATCAGACATTATTTATGTCGGCTGGAATAGTGCTCTTGACGTTTTAGCACTATGCGCGCACCGAGGCGTTCCGATCCTGCCCTGCCGGAGAAGTGCCGTATCGTGTACAAAATCTAGGTATTAGTACTCTTGCCACTCTTCTCTAACAAATGCGCCACGATTTCAAGAAATACAGGAAAGTATACTTTTTATTTTCTTTAAGTACACAACATTGGACATAACAGGAATCACTTGATAAATAATGCAACGAGATCATAATAAAATACATAATCATAGGCAAGAAAACAAAAGTTATAGGAGAGCAACATTGTTACATAAATCATTAAAAACAAAATCGTTAACATGAAATACTCGAGAAACAATTCCACCAGACAACGTATATTATAATTCACACGTGCACCCACACAGTTCACAGCAATCGAGTTTTGCCTTCTTACAACTACAGTTACCAGAGCATGCACTCTTACAGCTGCAGTGGACGATTATGTTCTTACATGCAACAGAAGCAATAGGCTTCGTCCTGTGAACTACTTGCCAGCTGTCCGGGCCTTGCTGCCAGCCCCAACGTGACGGAGAGGAATGTCTTGCTGCGCCGATGTTAACTGGTCCCACACTTGTGCTTGCAATGAGGCGCGTAAGATGTGCTGCGTGAGTACATCCTCCGTGGCAGGCGTGGCGTCAAGTGACCGCGTCGACTTGGCGAAAACAGCTCCCCTACACTCTGTTATCGTGTCGTAACTTTTTGCTCTAGAATGGAATCACATTAAAATTATAGCATTTTAAACATAATTCAATATAAACTGTTGCGTTCCTCTTTTGCGCCAAAACTCACGGGCAGTACGCGGTCATAATGAGTGCTTGTAGCCCTTGCTTTGAATTCTCGACGTCACCGTTCACCAGTTGCTCTAACGCAGAGACTGCTTGTGGACAAAGAGACAGCGCTTTCCACCACGTTTTCTTGCCGATTCCGTGTGTTCCGGACACGTTGTCACATCCCGTCAACGCGTGGAATGCAGGAAGGGCTCTAGACTTCTCTGGACCTGCACAAGGGAGATTCAGACGTAGATACGAATGCATAACTGTGTGCCACTTTGAAAATACGTGACTTACCGAGCACGGACTGTATTTCATGTGCTGCGATGTAGCGGTGACTTTTTCCTGTGCCAACATGCACCCACACCTCCTTCAAGGCAGGCAACTTTAAAACGGACGAAACAGCCAATACAACGACGTCTGTGTCGCACGTCCTGATAAGGGCTTCCCTGTGCCCACGCGCAACGGCATCGGAGAGGTGCACGAAAATCCTTGTATCAGCCTTTTCGTGGCTGCAAGGTGACACGATGTCCAACACACAGCTCGCCGAGTTGGCCACCACACTCTCATTGAACGTGGAGGAGACACAAGCTCCACTCTGAGGTCTAAACTCGCGAATACTCTCAGCGAGTAGAGCATAGAGCTCCGTCTTGTTCTCGGAGTTTCTCAAAAAATCATTCCAGTTAGAGGGAATTTTGGTGTCGAGGGCCACCTTAGTTCGGGATCCATCCCCTCTTTTGTCTCTGGTAGTTGATTTCAAACTATTTTCAATGTACCTAAGTAAAGAATAAAAATTGGTTAGAACACCCGAAAAATAATATTATTTTTAAGTAGTACTTCTATTCAAATTGCTTACCTGTCCCATACAATATCCAACCTTAGAAGTGACTTGGACTCTCGTTGAAGAAAAGGATGGAAAACATTCACAATGAAGTCTTGGACCAGAGAGCATGCTGAGGGTTTCAGCGTGTGAATTATAGCCCCTCCGTCCAGAATTTTTATCGAAACCTTTGGAGTCTCATTTGTGGCGACTGAAGGCGACAGTGGCACCAAGCAATCGTTCAGAAGTGCAGCCTTGCTGGTTGATCGAATGACACCGTCATTCGTAAACAGGGCAGGGGGGTACTCGTGGCTCTCGTGGGCAAAGAACACGTCGAGATCCGCGGGCCTGTTGTTGCTCAGCGCAACAAAAAGGTGCCCAAACAGCCAGTTTTCATTTTTTAGCGCCTTAATCTGCCCTTTGCTCTTATCAGCCGCCTTCGGCACAAAACTAAATGTCGGCAGACGATTTTTTTTTATGGGCAGGTGAATAGACTTGCCAGACCGCAGCCTTTCGTCACAAAAATTGGCGTACTGCTCCTGACCAATTTTCTCAACGCCCATCACCGTCTGAATGACATTTTCTGGGCAACATCGGCGTGAATCAATGTTGTACAGAATGTTGCTTTCCTCGGCAAAAGGATTACCTGCGCGAATAAAGTTAATTAACATCGGCTATTAAATGCAAAGAAACGAGGAGTTTAAAAAATTCTTACCGGCATACTCGAAGAAGTCTTCCAATGCTTCCTTGTCGCGAATAAACGAGCGCCTTGCTGCCTCGGTATCAAAGTGATGAGTGTCAACTGAGTCCTCGGAAATGTCCAAGATATTTTGTTCGAACGTCTCCACGATCTCGGCAATCACTGGGGTAAACAATATCGCCTTGAGCAGCATTGCAACCTCCTCAGTAAGACCAATCATTCCTGTGAACGAAAGGACAAAGGCAATGATTCGTTCCTTACTTCACTTCTTTTAAACGGAGTAAACGTGACTTACCTCCTTTCCCTTTCAGGATTGCGTTGGGCTGCTCATGGGCTTGATCGAGCGCAATTCTAGAAAAGCGACGATGCGTTTTTGATGCAACGAAGTGCCCACGCTTTAACTCCTGCCACAGGGAAGGGTGCGTTGACTCCAGGTTTAACAAATCTCTAATATGCACCGGAAGCCAGCGGGCATAGTTGTGGTGGTCGAGTGCAAAGAACCACGGCACGAGCCGACTCAATGCTTGCACATACAGCTCAATATTTGCAGTGTGCGTTGCACGTACAATTTGCAGCACAACGAGCTCAATGTTAAGGGCTATTTCCCAAAACCAGTACTGGGGATTGGCTCGTCGCTGCTCGCACCATTGCTCAAATGTGACTGGATCATCACCAGGATGCTCGTCGAAAGCCTTTCTTCTCAGGCTATGTAGTACTGCAGCGGAGACCTGTAATGACAAAATTGAATTAATACACGTCTTTTTATGCAATGTATTTTTCCGCTCATCCCACTGCACGCACCGCGGGCGCCTGCAAGTGCTCGGGTAGGCCATCCCGCACGACACCCGTGCGTGGCGGAGCAGGTCTTGCCTACCCGCCGCGCCTCTCGCGCCGACAAGTGCCGACGTACATTTGCATTTTTTCACGTACCTGAAGTGCATATCTAGTTCTTGTTATGTGCGATGCAGAGATCATTGATTCAGCCCTTCCTTTTGATGTTACACCGGATTGAGCTTAGGCACTTGTCCAGCCACATCCTTCCAGCCAATCACCAAGTACATCCATTGCGGCTTTTTCAATGTGCATCCCGCCCATCATGATGAACATTTTGTCCTCACCAAATCTCTCTGGACAGAACCACTGGGCTTCCTTGCACAAAGTGAATAGCGGTTGATCCGCGACAAGGACAGGCACTTGTGATGGATTTAAGTGCCTTGTGCAGTTAAACACAATGTCCATACTGTAAAGCATCATACCCATTGTGTTTGCCTGTTCGTGGAAAAGCGGTAGCACAGAGAACCGTGTCAAGTCCGCTGGAACTTCGGATATCCGCCTTGAGTGAAAACCAGGACACGTGTTAGTGGTTTCACAGTCCCTGCAGGACTCAAGCCACTGGAACTCCTCCTGGAATGGATCTGCAAAGAGTGATTCCACACATGTGATGTGAGAACTCGGACAGCGCGCTGCCTTGCCGTCCAAAAAAGACAGCGGAACGACGCTGTACAGCGCTGGCAGTCCCGTGACCTTTCTGCCCTCGCGCGCAGACGGAGCGGTGTAGTACCGTACTTCCCCTGCAATTGAAAAAAAAACAACATATGCAGAGCAAAAACTGTGAAAAAAAATGTTAGTTCGTCATATTAAACATACGGATTAGTACCTGGTGGACCATGCTGCATGAGAGAGATGGCCGTTCCATGGAATGCGGTCTTTGCAGTGGTGGCCGAGGTGTTGTGGTCAATGTTATCCACATTTGCTGTCGTAAAAACACCAAGCTGCATTTTGGCGGGACATACGACGCCTTCCTGGGCGTAGAGGTGACATGCCTCGTTGGCCCTTTGCGTCAAAATGTTTTTCAGCCTGTCGTATGAGATGCTGAGCCCCAGTTTGTATGTCACATCAACGAGCTCTCTACTTCTTGTGGCACCATAAATTTTGCTGGCCAGAAAGACAGGCATTGACGTCTCACGCTGGAAATCGTGGCGACGTACATTTCCACGTTTTTTTTCTTCGGGGGTGAAAATAAATCAGCTGGGAAATCGATGCAATTGTCTGATCGTCGTCTTCTGGGTCGGACACGCCGTCCAACACTTTCCTCACAAAATATTTCAAGGTGCTAGGGGTGCTTGCATCACTTTCTTCTTTCGTCATATTTTTCCAGCCAACAGTTGTGTGGCTGAAAATAGCCTTCCGCAAAACATCAGCAGCCTTGTCTAAGTACAACTCATTGCCAGTCGATTGGCTGCAGTCAGACCTCAGCGAATCATCTAAGTCCTTTTTAAATGAAATAAGGGTATTTTGTCCAAAAGTTCCACTTGATTGTAAATATAAACACTCTGAAAGCAATTTCTCCTTCAATCTACTGGAGTGTACTGCAGTTGTAATGCCGTTTTCCAGTAATTTAGCGGCATACATGCGTGCCAGCTGAGCCATCACGAAAACTGGCGATTCTCCAATGCTGCTTTCCTTTACTTGCAAAATGTGAGCCACTATATCAGAGAACGCCGCATCATGCACACTAGTATCAGATTTTCTCTCTTTGGTCACAGAGCCACGACGCGTGTATGCAGCATAATGGTGTCGGTGGTACCAGACTCCTTTTTTGCCTTGCCAGTTACTCAGAAGCACTAAAATCTTGAAGTCATCATTTTTTATCGCACACTCGCGCACAGTTTTCTCGCCATTTTCACATAGTCTGACGAGTGAGCACCCCTGGTTCCTTTCTCATTACAAAACACACAAATATCCACATCACTGGGAAGGCATTCTGGCATCCCAGAACCACTGCGGGTAAGCAATGGCGACGGTGGTGTGTTTTCGTCTGCAGAAAACTTGGCCTGCAGCCGCTGAAGACGGCTGTCGGTGCACTCCAAGTAACAGCTTTTGTGCCACTTTGCCCCGTTTGTTTTTAAATTGCACTCAATGCCGTCGCCACCAACCAGGGCGTCAACATTAGCATTGCAAGGCACCTGACCCAGATCACGAAATTTTTTCAAATTCCTACTCAAAGTTGCAATGCCATCACTTTTTTTCGCCCTTTTGTTAGAAGGGTCTAACAGATCTTCGCCCTTTTCCTTCTGACACACAACACACCTGGACCAATCAATGACATTCTGCGGGCATGGGTCTTCCCGCGCAGAAATGTAAGGTCAATGACCGCAAAGGGGCGTTTCAGTTTAGAAGACCTGAAAGAAAACACAAACAAGCTGGCCCGTCCCACCGTCGAACCTCGGTGCCAGTTCCGCTCCGCTCCACTGGCACCTCGGTTCGACAGGGGGACTTGGCCAGCTTGGCCTGCCGGCGGCGTTTGCGGGGGCCTACGGCCCCCGCCTCAAGCCACTCGAGATGTGTCCGGTGGTACATATTTTTGTAACGATTAAAATCGCTAACCTCAGCCCGTCCCGACTCGCGACGGAGTGCGCCTTACAGGCGCACCACACGCAGCGGCCAACCCTATCCTAACAAATCAAACAATTCTCATAAAACAGAAACGCGAAAGAATTTGAAAATTGTTGCCACCGTACGTTTATCTACGTCACCAAAGAAGTCTATCCTCCAAATTTGAACTTTCTCCGTTAACGATAAGTCAGCGCACACACGTCCGCCCGAACGAACAAACAGTCGGCATCAGACTATAAGCCCGGCTCCTGCCCGTTTCTTCCGAAACGTGTCGGGACGGGCTAAAAAGTGCCTATAGAAACCTAGAAAACATGCCCCACACGCACTGTCACAAACGGTAATAAACGGCTCTGTAATCTCGCGCAGAAGCGCATAGCACAAGCTTATCGAGGTTAAAGATCCCACCGCGAATGTGCGGGGCTCTTTTTTGCTCTCCGCATTGATACGTCGATATGTTGTACTCACATTTTAGCAGGAGTAGTCCTTGGGAACTCATTCCACACTTCACTCAGACACACACGCGGGAATAGACCACAAAAACACAGAAATATCATTACACTAAACGATGAAAAACAACCACTAGTCTTCCTCCGCCTGGTTCCCGCTGGCCGTTCCTTCCCCGCCCATTGTTGATCCAGTGCGGCGCAGGAAGGGTAGGGGAAGCGCGCGGACCTGGTGCGTCTGCGCGATCGGTGCGCGCAAGCGCAGGCGGCGACACAGGCGCTGCCAGGTCGTCGTGCGCACGGCGGTCAGCTCGCGCGCAGAGCAGCGCGCCAAACTTAAAAAAAGAGGGTGAATGCACCCCGTTTTTCACGTATTGCACTTTTTGAGCTTGAAGGCAAGCTGGATGGGCACACGTGCGCTAGGTGCGCGCATGGTGCTGATATGTCACGAGCACTATCGAACCAAACTTTATAATGTCTGATAAAAAAAATTACAAAATACCGCGATTTTGAACATGATATGGCACTTCTCGTGCTTGTAGGGGAGCAGGATCGGGGGCGCCTCGGTGCGCGCATGGTGGTAAAATGTAAGAAGCACTATTCCAACCGAAATAAATGTCTGATGAAAAAAATAGCAAAATACCTCGATTTTGAACATGATATGGCACTTCTCGAGCTTGTAGGGGAGTAGGATCGGAGACGCCTCGGTGCGCGCATGGTGCAAAAATGTCAAACGCACTACTCCAGCCGAAATAAATAATGTCTGATAAAAAAAATCGCAAAATATCTCGATTTTGTACATGATATGGCACTTCTCGAGCTTCTAGGGGAGCAGGATCGGGGGTGACAGCGCCCGCGCGCGAGCTGCGGGCACCTTGGGACTTCCTTGTCGACCCCAGGACCATCCCGACCGAAATCCGTTGCAGGCTGCCCGCGGAAGCGCCGAATTCGATGAAAAACCGTAGTTTGCCCCTGGAAGTTATGCAACCCCCCGTGTACGGGCCCTGCAAGTGGTCCCAACTTGGCACCACTTCTTAAAAGTTACCTATAGGTATGGTCTACCATCCTGCAAAATTTCGACTCGGTACGCGAAAATGCAAGGTTGGCCTTGGTATTGTACACTAACCGCCGCACTACTATGATTGGCTGAGCGATAGCGAAGCCCTGGACCGACTAGCTCAAAAATGTTTTGTCTGTCTGTCGGTGTGTCTGTCTGTCCGCGCAATTTCTCGAGAACGGTTAGTCGTAGAAGGCTGAAATTTGGACCATATCTTCCTACAGTGGTCCCTATCAAAATTTGCTATAGAACCGACCTCCCATGAAATGGGAAAAGGAATACAGGCACGTGCACAGTAACCCCCTCCGCGCTCCCCCGTGCTCGAGATCCAAGATGGCGTCCATTTAAAGCAAACTTTTGGGAATATCTGGAGAACCGAGCCACCTAGAAAGGTGCGGTTTGCAGCGCTGGCCATCTTAGCGGTTTGGCTATCATTGAGACCACGCACCCCGTCCTCGAGAGCCACTTTCCATCTTTTAGATGGTACGGTCTAGCGTTGTGCGGTTTTCGACATCGGCCTTGCGGGCCACGACAAAGGAGAAGAAGGGCACCCCACTAGGGTGACCTCTTTCCAGACCACGCACCCCGTGCTCGAGAGCCAACTTCTATCTTTCGAACGGTAGGAGGTACTGACTTGCGGTTTTCGACGTTGGACTTTGCGGGCCTCGGCACCTCACCACTCCTACCGCTCTCGAGACCGTGCTCCCCGTCCTCGAGAGCCGCGTGGAAAAAACATTGTTACTCGAGTACCAAGTATTTTTCGCACCGTATCTTGGATACTTTCTTAGAAAATTTTTATAGTTGGAATAAAATACCAAAAATAAACAAGGTAGGCGTACGCCAGACCGCGTCGTGGCGTATAGGCTTCGCTCAGCGCGAATCACTGTTCCACCACTCCACGCCTGGCGCACGCCTACCCTGGCCTGCCGGCGGCTGTCTTCTGCCAAGGAAAACCCTGCGGGGCCAAACAGTGAGTAGGATGCCCTGCGGGCGTCGCTGTTTCCGGACGGTCGAAGCTACGCTCATGCGGCAGCCGGACGTATATTACATTGCCTTTTTGTCATCAGCGCCCGTTGACCTTTCCTAAACTACCCTTACCTAACTGAGCCTTACCCAGCCAGCTCCCAACTAACCTAACCTAACCGAGCGTAACCGTCTCGAGTCACTGATCCGCTGCTCGTCGACTCTCGAGGACGCGGTCCCTGGTATCGAGACCGGAGGCTGTATTCGTTCGCCACCCATACGATGCCTTTGTGCAGTGCCGCAAGCGCATTTCTATGACACTTAGTTCTCGAGTTTCGGCGGTCGTTACATGTGGCCCTCGAGGACGGGGTCCCTAGTCTCGAGACCAGTGGCTGTAATCGTTCACAGCCCCCCCCCCTCTCCCATGCCATCTGCAGTAACGCCAAACTTATCTCTCTAAAACGCATAGCTTACTTGGTACTCCTCTAACAATTTTTTTTTATGTGGCTTTTGAGGACGAGGTGCAAGGTCTCGAGAGCGGTAGGCGTGGCGTGGTGCCCTTGTTTCCCATTGCCGCGGCCCGCAAAGTCCAAGGTCGAAAACCGCAAGTCAGTACCTCCTACCGTTCGAAAAAGATAGAAGTTGGCTCTCGAGCACGGGGTGCGTGGTCTGGAGAGCGGTTGTCCTGGTGTGGCGCCCATGTTCCCCTTTGCCGCGGCCCGCAAAGGCCAATGTCGAAAACCGCACGACGCTAGACCGTACCGTTTAAAAGATGGAAAGTGGCTCTCGAGGACGGGGTGCGTGGTCTGGAAAGAGGTCACTCTAGTGGGGTGCCCTTCTTCTCCTTTGTCGTGGCCCGCAAGGCCGATGTCGAAAACCGCACAACGCTAGACCGTACCATCTAAAAGATGGAAAGTGGCTCTCGAGGACGGGGTGCGTGCGGGGTTGCGAAAAGATCGCAATGATGGCCAAACCGCTACGATGGCCAGCGCTGCAAACCGCACCTCGCTAGGTGGCTCGGTTCTTCAGATATTCCCCAATGTTTACTTCAAATGGACGCCATTTTGGATGTCGAGCACGGGGTAGCGCGGAGGGGTTTATTATGCACAAGCCTGTATTCCTTGGGCCATTCAACGAATAGTCGGTTCTATAGCAAATTTGGATGGGGGCCTTCGTTTGGCCGTGAGAGGGGATAGTAGAGGGCTGCGCCCCCGCAGTCAATCTTCCCTGTAAATTATTTTTGGTAGTTTATACCAATTGTAAAAATTTTCTAAGCAACTACCGAAGATACGGTGCCCTAAATGTGAGGTTGACTCTGATATGCTGGTAGGAAGATATGGTCCAAATTTCAGCCTTGTACGACTAACCGTTCTCGAGAAATCGCGCGGACAGACACACCGACAGACAGACAGACAAAACATTTTGGACCCGGTCGGTCCAGGGCTTCGCTACCGCTCAGCCAATCAGACAGTACAGCACACTCAGGCTCTTAGCTCACCTGTGAAACAAAGAGAAAATAATTGGCGTAGCGATAGCAAAGCCCTGGAACGACTGGGTCAAAAATGTTTTGTATGTCTGTCTGTTTGTCCGCGCGATTTCTCGAAAACGGTTAGACGTAGAAAGCTCAAATTTGGACCACATCTTTCTTGCATCATACCAGAGTCAACCTCCCCTGAGGCGCACCGCAGCCCAAGCGGTTTCTTGGATAATTTTCACATGTGGACCAAAATTATAAATCCGCCGGTTGGGTAATGTCAGTATGCGCCATGCGCCTGTCGTGGAGGGGCGGATCAGTGACGCGAGTGGGTTACGCTCGATTAGGTTAGGTTAGTAGGGGCCTGGGTAGTCTAGGCTCGAACAGGTAAGGGTAGGTTAGGACTGGTTGAGCGGCATTGATAAGAAAAGGCTGATGTAAGATACGTTCGGAAGGCAGAACATGAGCGTGGTTGCGACTGTGCGGAGAGAGTGACGCCCGCAGGGCGTCCTACTGACTCGCCCCGCAGGATCCTACTCGTCAAGTGGCAGCCGCCGGCAGGCCATGGTAGAGGTGCGGCAGGCGTGGAGTGGCGGAACAGTGATTCGCGATGAGCGAAGCCTGTTACGCCACGACGCGGTCTGGCGTACGCCTACCTTGTATAGATAGTATTACATGGAGATCTCGTAACAAAGAAAAGGAATCCTTTTAAAAGGTGGCATGGTAAATTAATATGAAGCCCCCATACGAAGAGAAGCACATAACTTCTGAGAATATACAAGTGGTTTTAACAATTTCCCTTGCAGAATACCACTGTTTCAACATTGTCAAAATTGGCAAGAACATATTATGGTGTGCTCAAAAGACTTTGAAACGTGCAATGGATGGTGACAAAACATGAGACGTGGAGTAAGAATTGAATGAGGAAGGGTCTGTTTTCAAATGAGAACCAAGGCTAACTCGCCCCAAATGCAGGCTAATGCGTAATAACTGCTCTCCCTTGAACATGAGCAGCTTGAAACCCCATTAAATAAAGAAATACAAACTATAATAGAAAGAGAAAGGGAATAATGACGCCAACGATTAGGTACGTATAAAACCAGACAATTAATTACTGACAGGTATGCCAGGGTAGAGCACACGCAAATAACATTTTTTTAAAACACACCCACATTCTATATCACAATAAGATATCGCCTTCTGTATTTACATGGGAGTGTATTGGGATTCACTTTCTTCCACGTTCCTCCAGTATTGTACCAGATGTAAAATGTAGTCACCAAAGAATATAAAAATTGTATTAACTCGCAGCAAGTTCTTACTTCAGGTGCCGAAGTAGTCACAATGCTATTACCAGTACCTTTTCTTTATGTGAACGGTTCCTATAACACAAAAGAAACATGTGTCCGTATGCAGCAGAAAGAGAAGTTGCATTGTAATGTGAAAGAAATAATGGCTTTCAAGCAAAATTTTTAGATCATAGTAATGTTCACACTTCAACAGTTTATAGTAGGGAATATCACTGCTATACTACAAAGCATATTAACCTCACAAAATATCACGCCTGACGTTTTGATCCCAGCATTCCCCACAACCGCGCAGTCGAACACATTCAGTACAAGGGATTCTGTGGTTCATTTTAGTCTAAACACGGGAGCCTACTATCCTAACCTCACAAAGACACATGGATGACGGTCTAAGTCCACCAGGACTTCTGTGTCGTGTGAAGAATCCCTCACAAATGCCCCGAGAATCCTTCCTCTGCACATTTTTTTTTTGCCTTGGTAATGGTGGAGAGTCATACACGGTGACAGTTTTCTAAAGTGCTTCGATGACGTAATACCTGTACGAGAAAGTACAGAGATTAGTGGGAAAATATCGCAAAAAGTCAAGGACTGGATTGCAGAATACTGAAGGCAACCACTCACGTCCTCCTTCTGCCGCCGCCAGCGAGGACGTTTGGTAGAATTAATTGTAAAATTCGAAATACGAAGCACACAGTCGTGATGGTACAGCAGACAGTTATTGCTGCCGGCTCTGCTCTTCGCATGGCGACGCCGCAGTGAAGCGAATGGCTGTTAGGTAGCGCAGCGATCGCGCACCAAAACTCGCAAATTTCAAATTACGTCGCCCGGAATGCACGCTTGGTTTCGAGACTTTGAGTGTTCTCTGGACTGTGACTTAAATATGTGTCAATCGAGATTCCAGTGTCATCACTCTAAACGTTAAGAGCGTCTTAGGAACCCACGAGGTTTCCTGTGAACTCGAAGGACTCTATCTGAACTTAATATCGAACAACTCTGGTAGTGCCGAGCACGCGTTTCAAAGCTCGCGCCTTCCGAGCCACCAGTTTCTCTTTCATGGGTAATAACTCCATGCATATAAGCGCTTGTAGTAGATCCTCCCCCCCCCCCCCCTCCGCGAGGGGTATGTCTGGCCCGCGCCGCCAACCACAGCCTTGCAGCGTACATACATGACAGATTTTGAATGCTGGAGCTGGGGGTGAGACTACGTCCATAGCCGCGCACCATGCGCGAGGCTATAAGCAGACATCACTCTTCAATTGGGGCATCTGCGGTGGAATGGGTTGCAGCGAGGCTAGCAGGATGAACATCGAATTCGGTATGACAAATTGGGGAGCCCATATCGGACCTCCGGGCCGAGTGTACGCGTATTAGAGGAGGGAGTTTTAAATAAATTTTATAATAAACAACCAAGGCCACAATGTCGCAAAGTAGATAAATAATTTTTCAATAAGAAATATAAAGCAAAAGCTTTTTCTAAAAAAAAAATTGCGTTCCATTTCCTTTCAAGCACGGATACTAATTTTTATTCAGAGAAAAGTGAGAGCCAAATATGGGGTCTATCCTAGAACGCCCTCCTCCTGGGACGCCCTCTTCAAATTTACTTAATTTTCTGTTTATATAATGAAAGAGAGTACATAACTGAACGGGTCTATCCTAGAACGCCCTCCTCCTGGAACGCCCTCCTCAAATTTACTTAATTTTCTGTTTATATAATGAAAGAGTACATAACTGAACTGAAGTGCTCTAATTCATTATTTAAAATAAATTTAATAAAAGACAATAAAATGATTTTTATTTAAATACATTTAAGAAAATATCATATTTTAATTGGTTAGGTTAGGTTATGTCATAAGCTAACCTTACCTAACCCTTTGATAAGGTATGTTATTTTTATTGTATTTATAACAAAAATATACATTTTCATTTTCTTTCATATAATTTAATTTAAATAATAAATTGGAGCAGTTTTGTCTTGGAGCAACTCCTTAAAATTAAATAAAGTGGAGGAGGGCGTTCCAGGAGGGGGGCGTTCTAGTTGTTTCCCTGTTCTGGGCGTACGGTATTAAATACATAAGGTCTTTGATCTGCAATTCTACGTTTCAATTGAACAAGAACTGTGTCATCTTCTGAATCCATTCGTGGAACTGTTACCATATTGTTAATATCTACTGGGATATTAATGCAACTACCTCGTAATCCATGTTGTCGTTGATATTTGTTATTTGTTTTTCGATAATTTAAGCATGTTTTACATATTTCTGCAATATCGTGTTCTCCAATTTTGATTCTGTAACAAAGTACATCTTTGAATTGTATTCTTAAGTTATAACTTAGAGAATCTTAATTGACAACTGATTTTTTGTAAAATAGTTGAGCACAGCAACAACAAATATGAGAAGGACCATCTTTAATTTCATTCCAATAATGATCTTCTACTGAAAGTTTGCTTTTTAAGTTCTTTTTTCTTTGTATATGCTGTATTGTATCTTGCTTTTGCATTATCCATTCCTTCTTCAGTACTTATTTGTAACATTGATCTGGTAATAGTATCTGCACGATAATTTTTGTTTTCATGATATTTTTCTTTTATTACATCTCGCATTTTATCTTTCATGACAGTCTTCATTTCCTGCAGATGATTTTTTCTATAAACTTTGTCATTATCATATTTGTCATGTTGCCTTTTCAGTTTGTTCAATCTGTATTCTTGATCAATTCTGTATTTTTCACGCTTTCTGTCACGATCTCTTTGAAGTTTAAGTGCACGTTTACTTTCAATTGTATCAGACAATCAATGTTCAGGAATACAGGTGATTTTTTCAGGTATATCATGCAGTTCATGTTGATTTGTAGGCTGTCGCTTACATCCTGTTTTATCAAATTTTTGTATTATTGGAAATGTATCTGTAATTGGGGATTCCTGCAAAGAAACTGCATCGGGCATATTGACTATTTGTCTTGAATTGGGAAGCTGGAGGGATCTATCCTAGAACGCCATCCTTCTGGAACGCCCTCCTCCATTTCACTTAATTTTCCGTTTATATAATGAAAAAGAGTAGATAACTGAACTGTACTGCTCTACTTCATTATTTAAAATATATTCAATAAAAGAACATAAAAAGAATTTTTTAATTAAATACACTTAAGACAATATCACATTTTAATTAAGGTTAGGTCCTAAGCTAACCTAACCTTAAATAATCTAGCCTGACCCTTTGATAAAGTATGTTATTTTTATTGTATTTATAACAAAAATATACATTTTTATTTTCTTTTACATAATTTATTTTATATAATTAATTGGTGCAGTTTTTTTCTTGAAGCTGCACCTTAAAATTAAATAAAGTGGAGAAGGGCGTTCCAGGAGGGGGGCGTTCTAGTTGTCTCCCAGCTGCAGTTGATAAGTTGTCAGTGGAGTTAATGTGAATGGATTATTTTCATTGTTAGCTGTTAATTGAATGTAGTTAGATAAATGGTCTATTGATTCAAATGTGATTAAAGCAGCTTTACCATTTGCACCATCATTAAACCCATCAATACCTATTTTATGTGAATTGAATACATAGTATTCGTTGTTTACGTTCATGACACAAATTGATTCTTCACGAAAAGTGAGTATTCCATAAGTGAATATTAGAAATAGAGGGAAACAACTAGAACGCCCTCTCCTGGAACGCCCTCCTCCACTTTATTTAATTTTAAGGAAAAAACTGCTCCAAACAATTATATAAAAAAATTATATAAAAGAAAATAAAAATGTATATTTTTGTTATACATGCAATAAAAATAGCATACCTTATCAAAGGGTTAGGTTAGGTTATTTTAGGTCGGGTTAGCTTAGGACCTAGCCTAACCTAACCAATTAAAATATGATATTTTTAAGTGTATTTAAATACACAAAGATCATTTTATTGTCTTATATTAAATTTATTTTGAATAATTAATTAGTGCAGTTTAGTTATCTACTCTCTTTCATTATATAAACAGAAAATTAAGTAAATTTGAGGAGGGCGTCCCAGGAGGAGGGCGTTTTAGGATAGATCCGAAATAGATTCATTAATGCATCTTGTATACAGTATGATGGGATTCCTACAATATCTGTAGTGACCTTCTGTGGCAACCCGCACGGTTGTGAAAGGCATCGAAAGTGAATCAAAGCAAGAGGTGTGGTACGCATAAATAAACAACAAGATGTAGGGTTGGGGCTGTCCACCTGACGTGAGCAGCGCGAGAGATTTTTCCGACGTGAGGAAAGAATCGAACAAGCTTGGAGAAAGACTTTCCCATTCTCAGAAGACAGAAACCGTGTGCTACAATGCACAACCATTAATGTCCTACCCGCAAACGAAATGTGGAAGAGGGTTCTTATTTGAAACCGCAGCCATGCCTCGCAGCCCTCTGTCTCCCTCTCTCTCTCCCTGGCTCTCAGGGCTCCTGAGTGTACTTGTATGTGTCCTACTACTGTCCATCTGGCTACCGGTCCTTTGCTTGTTTCACCTGTTATGATTCCTGGCTTACTCTCTTCAACTATAAATGTGTAATTGTACAGGGTGTTTCTGGTAACTATGTACACCTTGAAACTGGAGGTAGTTCTCGCCTAGACGATCGTTTTTCGTCAAGGAACTAGGGGTCGGAAACGCGCCGTTACAGAGTTACGCCCTTCTCAAGTTGCCGCTCACCTGCGCCGTGAGGTAGGCAACACATTCGACAGCGGCAGCGCAGCGCCACGCTCCGGCGCTGCGCTACGCTCCGCCACCGGTCCGCACCGGCGCTGCGCTACGCTCCTCCACCGCTCCTCACCGGCGCTACGCTCCGCCACCGCTCCTCACCGGCGCTACGCTCCGCTAGCAGCACTACGCCACGCTCCGCCACTGCTCCGCACTGCCAGCCGCTGCACCGCTCGGCTCGCCGCGTCGAGCGCTTGCCGAGTGGACAGATTTGGACGGGTTCTGTACACAAACAATGAATCGTTTTACGTGGCCTGAGCTGGCCGACATGCACCTCGCCCTCGGGGAGGCGCACGGGAATACTCGCGAGGCGCGGCGTCGTTACCGAGATCGGCACCCCAATGCTGATGTGCCCGACCACCGGTACTTTCTGACCATTGACCGGCACTTCAGGGAGGGGACTTTGCACCAGGTGAGCCGTCCCTGTCACGTCTGAGAAACGGTTTTGACGATTAGGGTTCTCATTCGGGATTGTTACTCGCTCAGGCTGTACCCGGCGGCGCGCACCCTCGAGTCCGTGCGCCGGCTCGCGGCGTGGCGGTCGAGGAGGATGTCCTCCAGCGGGTGGCGGACAATCCCAAGACCAGCAGCCGGGCCATCGCGTCGCGGGTCGGTGCAAGTCCTTCGACGGTGTGGAGAGTACTGCACCGTCATGACTTGTACCCGTTCAAGGCGCAGAGGGTGCAGCACCTGCTTCCTGAGGACTATCCCCGTCGCGTGGCGTGGGCGCAGTGGGTGCTTGCCTATCCTGACGTGGTCATCATGTGCTCCGATGAAAAAACTTTTTCCAGGGAGGGAGTTTTCAACCCGAGGAACAACCACCACTGGGCGGAGAAAGGAGACAACCCGCACGTGCGACACATTCGTGGTTACCAGCAGAAATTTACGGTCAACGTGTGGGCTGGGCTTGTCGGCGAGTGGCTCATCGGCCCGTACATCTTGCCGGAGAGACTGAATGGGAATAATTACCTTATTTTTCTGCAAGAAGTTCTACCTGGTCTCCTCGAAGATGTGCCTCTTGTCGTCCGAAGGGAGATGTGGTTTCAGCATGATGGGGCGCCAGCCCATTCTTCCAGGCTGGTTCGCGACCACTTGCAGGAAGCATTTCCGGGGCGTTGGATTGGACGGTTCGGTCCAGTGGCGTGGCCACCGCGCTCTCCGGACTTGAATGTTCTTGATTTTTATTTCTGGGGACACATGGATGACTTGGTGTACAAGGATGGAGCGGCTGCCACCCCTGAAGAGCTCGTCGCCAGAATTGTTGCTGCAGCAGAAGAGATCCGGGATCATCCGGATGTTATTCGCCAAACAACATCGTCGCTAAGGCGGCGCAGTGAGCTCTGTTTGCAAGAACAGGGCGATCACTTTGAAAACCTCCTCCCTTAGTGATTTTTTTCATTTTTAATCACGTGTCACTACGAAAGATTTTGTTTTTTGTTTTTGCTGCTTTGTTACGCAGCCCCGACTGGTTTGTTGACGTTTTTTTTCTTTTGAAAGAATTAAAAAACATGAAAAGGGTTTAGCGATCCAGTAATTTCCTTTGGTGGCGGAGCGTAGCGCAGCGCCGGTGAGGAGCGGTGGCGGAGCGTAGCGCCGGTGAGGAGCGGTGGCGGAGAGTAGCGCAGCGCCGGTGAGGAGCGGTGGCGGCGCGCGGCGCAGTGCCGGAGCGTGGCGCTGCGCTGCCGCTGTCGAATGTGTTGCCTACCTCACGGCGCAGGTGAGCGGCAACTTGAGAAGGGCGTAACTCCGTAACGGCGCGTTTCCGACCCCTAGTTCCTTGACGAAAAACGATCGTTTAGGCGAGACCTACCTCCACTCTCAAGGT
>CM049597.1:840902-901620 GCA_026979955.1 Megalurothrips usitatus
GAGATGAAAGTGGCTGGTCTACTGCCGGAAGCGGGCGTGGACGCCTACGAAGGAAACTGACCGAGTCAGCCACTACCAAAATTTAACTTCGCACGACCAGACGTTACAGTTTCTTACCTTGGCGAAGAACCGCAGAAGTCCGCTAGTCACCGATGCAGTTTCCTTAGAGCCTCAGAGGGAGAGAGTCGTCAACTCGGGTTCGGATGAGCTGCGCTTGTGATTGGTGGATTCCGCGCTGGTTGCCGCCATGTTGCTGCGTGCCGATAGCCGGTCGCGTGTGCCCATAAGGCTAGAGGACGTCGGAGGTGTAATTGTAGTAAATGGACTTTTTGAATGAAGACGATACCGGTGGATACCGGTGGAATTGAAGCAGAAGAGGAGTATATGACATTAGTCAAAGTGCGTATCTCTGCCACGGCCTAACGGACGGTCGACGTCACGTCGTGCCGATAGCTCGCTCGCTATTTCCACCACACAAACATGGCGGCCCCTAACGAGAACTCGGCAATCTTCGGCTTATTCCGCTGACAGCCGAGTTGACGACTCACCCCCTCTGAGGCTCTCTAAGTTTCCTCCTTGAGCGCAGAAATCTTCATGTTGGCTGCCGCAGTCACATCAGCGCCCTTCAACTTATCTGTCAAGGCTTTCCAGTCACTGTTACACTTGGCTTCTACAGCCTTACAGTCTTACGTAAGAAATCCCAGACGCCCCCTCCCCCTCCACGTAAGAGTATGAATATATTTTTAAAAGCCCCCCCCCCTTTTCCCCGACGCCCTTACGTAATTAATGAACGGCCCGTAACGGAGCACCCGGCAGGGGTACATCGCTTGTCCGACCTTACTTTTTTCCGTCCTCGCAGTTCAACGTCCAAGGCTTGGTTGGGTTATTTATACTCTTTTGGTCAGTTCAGGTTCGCGTATCCTGAGGTCGGACAAACGATAGACTCGCACCCGGCGGACAACAGCGTCCTCTCCCGCACGAGCCGCCCGACATAGCCGCCGACGGGGTTCGGCCTTCGGCCACCAGTCCGGCGCTGCGGTAGCGCAGAGGGATACGTTGGGATTGTTGGAGCAGACGACCTACCGGGAAAGCAGTGCCGCGACACACCGCAGCGAAATAGACATTTCACAATGTCAAAGGAACATACGGTGAGTCGGTCCGAAAAAATTACACTTTCACTCAACTCGATCAGGCCCGGGCCAAGACGTAGCGTACTAAGACACCGTCTCCAATCAAGTCGTCTTGGCGCATAGCCTCTCGGAGAGTCCACGGGGAGGAAATGTAGAGTTGCCACTCGTCTGACGTCGCGACGCAGAGGATCGCTGTAGCAGACATATTTACACTCTTTGGATTCTGGAACTTCTACGCGAAAGTGCGCACTAAGAGTCTTCCGTGAATGAAGCCTACACTTGAAAACGGTTTTGGACATCGATTGGTGAATAATCATTCACAGATCCGTCCGTAATGCCTGTGTTACTGGGCACTGTGACAGGCTAGGTCGTCACATAATTTAATATTTTGCAATTATTACGTTCAGGAGCGCCGTATATGATTAGCATATTCCAATTGCGGACGTTCAGCCGGTTTAAACGGTACCGGCCATATCTTAATAGGTGGTGGAGCCCCTAAACTCCACAATTACCACCAGTCCCAACATAACCTTACCTGTCCGAGCCCAACCTACCCAGGCCCCCACTTACCTAACCGGGCATAACCCACTCGAGTCGCTGATCCGCCTCTTCCTGATAGGCGCATGGCGCACACTGACCCAACCCAACCAGCGGATTTGAAAGTTTAGATGCAAGATGTGGTTGAAATTTGAGCTTTCTACGTCTAACCGCTCTCGAGATATCGCGCGGACAGACAGACAAAACATTTTTGACTTAGTCGGTCCAAGACTTCGCTATCGCTCAGTCCATTGATCAGTTGAGTGTGGTGGTTTTCATTTAGAAATAAAAAATGTATTGTATGTTCCGAAACTACAAGATACTACAAGACTGATGTCGCAACGAAAAGTAATGAAGATTGTTAGCTATGGTGAAAATACTCAGATCTACGATGGTGATGAATCAGTTCTGAAATGTAATTTTTTAGGAACATGGACATTTATTACCACAGCAAACAGTGCGTCTATCGATGAGTTACGAGAGAGATCTGTTTCAGAAGAAAAGAAGGCGTCATTTGCGGCAACAGAAGTGTGGCACAACCGTCTGGGACATCTGCATAAAGGGGCTCTCTTGAAAATTCAACCAATCGTTGAAAAAGGGAACATAAATATGGATGAAGACTGTGAGATCTGTATTAAGGGGAAAATGACGAGAAGTAATTCCCCAAAAGAAGGAGAAAGGAAAACTGCTGCAATTCTTGAAAGAATCCACTCAGATGTTGGAGGCCCAGTCAAACCAACGTCACTTGGAAGTGCTAGATACTTTGCATCGTTTACTGATGATTTCTCAAATTACACAACTGTTGACGTTATGAAGAAGAAAAATGAAGTATTCAAATTGTTCAAGCCGTATCAGAAAAGAGTGGAGCTACAGCAAGAAAAGAAGATAGTTGAGTTCCAGTCTGGTAATAGCACAGAATACGACAATAAAGATTTTAAAGAACATTTTAAAGATTGTGGAATATTTTACAGAGCAGCCCCTGGAACTCCGTCACAGAATAAGAAGTCAGAGAGTCACTCTGTAAGATGTTTACTGATACAGCCAGGGTGCCCACCAAGTTTTTGGGGAGAAGCATTGGATAGAGCAAGTTATCTGAGGAATTATTCCCCATCAACAAGCATAGGAAATCAAATCCCTTTTGAGATTTGGAATAATCGACCCTCAACTTGGAAGGACTTGAAACACCTGAGTGTTTGTTTGTCAAACCTTGGCAGCGATTTGATGGGGGTAAACTAGAAGAAAGGGCTGAAGAATGCGTTATGTCGGGCTATCCGAAGGAACAGAAAGGCTACAAACTATGCAGCTTGAAGAAAAAGAAAGTAATAGGTAGTAGAGATGAAGCCCAATATACTTTTCATCTAGAAAGAAGACAAGAAGAGGATGAAGAAGATGAAGTGGGTCAAGATCCAAGTTCAGAAGATGAAGAAGGATCAGAAAATAGTGATTCAAACTAGGAAGGCCCATTGGAAGATCTGTCTGAGATAGATGAAAGCAGGATAGGCTCCAGAAGAAAGAAGAGAAGAACCAAGGCAGAAAGAAAGGAAAAGGCTCCGTGTCAATTAGATTGCTGCAAGCAAGTGGCAACAATCCTGGAAGAAGTATATATCCTAACATCGCTAACAGAAGGCTTGAAGAGTCCACAAGCATAAGAATGGAAGAATGCTTTGGAGAACAGTACTGAGAGAGAGAGAGAGAAAGAAACATGGGAGGTAGTAAGAAGTCCAGAGATGAACGGAATTGGTTAGGTGGTCAAATTTAAAGCACGTCTTGCTGCCCAGGTTTCAGACAAATAGCTGGTGTAGATTTCGAGGAAACGTACAGCCCGCTAATGAGAAGGCGTTGTCTCAGAATTCTTATAGCCATAGCAGTGGAGAATGATTGGGAGATACACCAAGTGGATGTGATTGCAGCATATCTTAACAGTACTCTCAATGTACCTGTGTATATGGAGCAACCTTTGCGATATGAAGAGGGGGGAAAGTCATTTATCTGCAAATTGAAAAAGAGTCTATATGGATTGAAACAGGAAGAAATTGGAATGGCCCGATCAAAATAGGTCTGATTCAATGTGAAAGTGACCCACGCGTCTATTATCAGCAGGATATCATAGTGGGTATCCATGTATATGATATGCTGGTTGTTGGAAGGTGTGAGCAGATAAAGAAGTTCAAATCACTGATTTCAGAAGAGATAAAAATCGAGGATTTGGGACCAGCCTCATTTATACTATCTGTGACAGTGACAAGGAGGACCGACAGAAGATTGATCAGAATCAGTAAGTTGAAAAGGTACTAGAAGAGTTTAAAGCAGAAGATTTATTTGATCATCCTGCTCCTCTGCAAAGTAAAATGGAGAAACGTGAACAGCAAAATGAAGAGAATGAATTTGATGAGACACAATACAGGCAGACAATTGGTTGTATTCTGTATGCTGCGGGAGGTGCACGACCAGACTTACCATGTGCTGTATCAAGGCAGAGTCAGTATTGTGAGCCACCCACAAAGCAAGATTGGAATAATATAGAACATATACTAGGATACATGAAGACCACGAAGAAGTGGAAATCCTATTGAAGTATATGTGGATGCTGGCTGGTGATCCTGTTGATGCTGCGTCAGTAAGTGGCTGTATCGTAAAATTAGCAAATGGCGCGATAAGCTGGAGAAGTAAAAAGCAAACGTTGCCAAAGAATTCTAGTGAAGAAAAATAAGAGCAGCCAGTAGTAGTAACTTCAACTACCTACTCAGAATGTTATGCCCTGTACGCTTCGCTGTCGCTCAGCCAAATATGGGACCAGTATTTTTCCAAATAAAACCCGGCTACAAAGAGACGGTTGCGTGCAGCGTCATCTTCACCTTCAAAATAAAGCCGGGCTCGAGGCCCTAAATCAAGATAAGTCGTATTTTTATTGTAAAATCGTGGTTGTGTGTCGAGTGCCCAGTCTTTCGCGCGAGAAAAAAAAATACTTGTTGACTTAAATGATTTAAACCCCATGATTTAAACCCGGCTCCAAGCAGTGCTTTCGATTAATATGTCGGCTGCGGCTTCGAAGGGGCCATGGTCTTATATTTTCGAATCGTAGCCGAGTTTTCATAATGTATCACTTGAAAACTTTGAAACTTTGAAAACTACGTCTTTAATGGTGTGGTTTTTAGCCCGTCCCGACACGTCTTGGTAGAAACGGACAGGAGCCGGACTTATAGTCTCATACCGACTGTTCGTTTGTTCGTTCGGACGTGTGTACGCTGACTTATCGTTCACGGAGAAAGTTCAAATTTGGAGAATAGACTTCTTTTATGACGTAGATTAACGTACGGTGGCAACAATTTTCAAGTTTTGTCGCGTTTCTGTTTTATGAGAATTGTTATTTTTTTTAGGTTAGGGTTGTCCGCTGCATGTGGTGCGCCTGCAAGGTGCACTCCGTAGCGAGTCGGGACGGGCTGAGGTAAACGATTTTAATCGTTACAAAAATAGGCACTACCGGACACATCACGAACCAAGGCAGAAAGAAAGGAAAAGGCTCCGTGTCAATTAGATTGCTGCAAGCAAGTGGCAACAATCCTGGAAGAAGTATATATCCTAACATCGCTAACAGAAGGCTTGAAGAGTCCACAAGCATAAGAATGGAAGAATGCTAATCTAATCTAATCTAATCTAATATTGCGATCAGCTTTTATTTCATAAGTTTTAAGTGTCATCTACACTTCGCTCGCTACTTTACGCGCAGCATATTGAAGCGTATCCCTTGTCAATTGGAAACCGAAGTCCTTCGTTCTCTCAAATCGAACATTGTTACGAGGATTTCTTTGTTAAGGAAGGAATGGGGAATTTTCGGGTCACTCGACTTTCACAACAATGCGAGCAAGTGGACTTAGATGTAGTGGAAAACGCAGCAATATGGTTTTCTTATCTCATCTCAAATATGACGAAGGTACATTTGAGTTGCACAAATATGGCAATTTTTCGAACTTTTCTTCATTAATTACGTTTAGCATGAAAGTTGCTAACAGACGACACGCCTTTTCTGTGTGAACTTATTTTTTTTTAACGAAAATTTGACTCCCTAAACTCTGGGCCTACCAGTATCTCACGAAGTAGAATAGTATTTCTTCTAGATTTGTGAATCCGAGACATCTAAAATTGTATGCTTAAATCACGAATACGTCTTCGAGAATAGATATATGCTAGAACCAATCATCAACCTAAATATGGTTGCACGATTCAAGCACCTTGTATCACGTTAAATGTGAATGCTTGACCCAAGCATTTCGACATTCTAGGAGACAAATTCTTGATTTAAGCATACAATATTAAATGGGGAGAGGGGCCATAAGTAGTTGACTTTGGCAGCTCCCACGGCATTACCACAAAATGTGAGATTTACAAGTGCTACCCGCGCTCCTCTCCGGTATGTGCGACTAAACCTGGGGAAACACGTGCTGCCACACGGCTCGCCATTTTATTGTATTAGCAGTGTGTCACGATTCGTGGAGGGTTTAACATGTTGCCCAGCCCGCATAAATAGTTCGGCCTCTGCAAGGTGTGAAACGGTACCCTCGTGTGAGTCGCGGGCGACAGTTGAGCGCACCTGGGCCACAAGTGCCCGCAACATTCAGCATGCAGCGTCTAGTGAACTGTGCGGGTCTTATATCCCGGCTACCGGCGAACTCCCATCAGAGCCGCCTCCTGGCGTCGTAAGTACGCGTTGCACTCTAACGGGGAACCCACAGGTGAACTTGAATATTGTTAAGGGGCATTTATCCGTTATAATAACACGACAGACAAAACCTAATTCGATATGGAATAGAGAGCGTTATATTGGGTCAAACAACTAACCAATCCTACTTGACCTCGGTAGGATTCGAACCCCCCTTACGAAGGTTTCGGAGCACGGACGCTTAATCTGCGCTAGAGGCGCATGGAAAACGCGCGTCCAGCATTCGAGCAGAATGAGACTGTCGGCGCAGACAACATTATTGGCTGAGCGATTGCGAAGCCCTGGACCGACTGGGTCAAAAATGTTTTGTCTGTCTGTTTGACCGCGCGATATCTCGAGAACGGTTATACGTAGAAACCTCAAATTTGGACATCTTTCTTGCATCATACCAGAGTCCTCTCCTCAGGGGCACCGTCTGGCCCTGCTAGGTCCTACATGTCAGGTGACACCCGCCCGGAGGCCAAGGCAGGCGTGCGCCAGGCGTGGTGTGGCGGAACAGTGATTCGCAGTGAGCGAAGCCTGTTACGCCACGACGCGGTCTGGCGTACGCCCACCTTGTTATACTAGGAACAAGCTGGCTGCCCCGTACATCCAAACTCGGTGCCGGTTCCGCAGGGGACTTGGCCACCTTGGCCTGCCGGCGGCGTTCGCAGGGGCTTCCAGCCCCCGCCTCAAGTCACTCGAGATGTGTCCGATGAAATATTTTTGTAAAAAATCGCTAACCCCAGTCCGTCCCGACTGTGCGACTTGCAGGCGCACCACACGCAGTGGCCTTCCCTCACCTAACAAATAAAACAATTTTCATTAAACAGAAACGCGACAAAATTTTAAAATTGTTGCCACCGCACGTCTACATAAAAGGAGTCTATCCTCCAAATTCGAAGTTGCTATGTAAACGATGTCAGCGAACAGACGTCCGAACGAACAAACGGTCGGCATTACACTATCAGCCCAGGTCCTGGCCGTTTCAACCGAAACGTGTCGGTACGGCCAAAAAGGGCAGTAGAATTTTTCAACCCCACTGAATTGTTGCAAGGAAAATACTATACTTGTCAGCATATTGTGGACAAGGACAACTTATGCTTGAATCTATCATACGTCATAACACAAATGGCATCTTCTTTTTATACCGGCAACCCGGACTAGTATATCATATAGCTGGTTTCGTCACGTCCAATGTCCGATAGCCTTGTAATGAACGCGCACACTGATTAGCTACGAATAATTTTGTACATAAGCTATGAGTGCACCTAATACCATGTAGTAGTTATGTACGATTTCTCCGTAATCGAATTTTTACAGACTATTGTTATATTTCTGTAATAACACATGTACAATTCACTTTTTACATAGTTATGAGTGCACGAAGATGCATGTAGTTTATGTGCGGATCATTTTCGTGCATAACTGTGTAGATAAATAGTCGATAAATACAATTTTAATTCATAAAGCGTAGTCCCACACTCGTTTGAACTCCAAAATGTATATAAGCAATTACTGTGCGAGGGGCGATATTATAAACCATTTTTGACTTGCCGTACGAAATGCCATTGATTAAATTATTGGCTCACACGAGCGGCATTATACTCTTAGCTCGAATCCCTGCCAGCATGGCTACCAGTGCACGTAGGAGCGAACTATTCATGTTTTAAGTTCATGCATATTCTTCCCTTTCTTTAGAAAGGCTTCCGATCTGTCTGTGGCGCAGCAGCGGCAGGACCTTCAGGAACTCAACGATTTTTACCCGGAGATCACCAAGAGCATCAATGACATCACTAAGATTATCGATGTAGTGTCCGAGAGAGAATGGATCCAAAAGGTAGGACATCTGGTGTGCATAATATATAAAATCGGTACTGTGATGTCATATATAGATTAAGCAAAATCTGCTTACCTTGTTTACATTTTTATGAAGTTGTATACATGACCGTACGTCCTTTTTAAAACCATAACAAAATATATACAGGCCTTTATAAGAACATACAACCATTCATGGTTTCATAAACTAATACATGACAATCTCTACACAAACATATAAACCAGTCTACAAAAGTTTCTCAAATATTTTAATACATTAGCACAACATTATAAAAACATTACCTGAGCGGCAGGATGAGCGCGAGTGAGTGAGCACAGCGTGTGAGATGACTGGTTTGGTGTGCTCCTTGCAGGTGGTGGATTACAACGTCTCCAAAGTGGGGTGGCCATGCGCTCTCAACGCGTTCAACACCATGCGAGTGTTGAATCCCGAACGCACTGCCGATGTGCGCAAAGCGAAGTACCTGGCGTGGAGCATTGAACTGGTCAGTAAACACCAATTTATCTAGGGTCAGTGCAGCCAATAAGATCACGTTTTTGTGACTTAGGTTTTTTCACAGTTTTAGGCCTTCATAATGCTCTGAACAAAGGAAGGAATCCCTATATAAAAGGGGCTGTCAATGCAGCCAAGAAAAAAACGCACCCACTCCGGCTGTTTTGTCAAAGGTGAAAAGATAGCACTTGTGCAGCTAAGAAACAAACTGCGTACTTACGACGCTGGTGAGGGTAACCTGTCACTGAAATCCGTGTTCTAAATGTTGATTGTGATGTTAGACATATTTCGGCAACATACATTTTTGTCACAGCTAAGTAAGCAAACACGTGCAAAACTGTGACTTTCGGAAACTTGCACGGTGTGATTTCATTGGCCGCACTGACCGTATGTTTGTACATACCTACGTACAGACATCATTGGTCATCATTGGTGATGTACACAATCTTACTTAACTATGCACAGAATGGTACATTAGTATGCACTACTAATAGTGCACAGTTATATTGATATTTTAACATTAGTTATGAAGGTTTATACCTGTACATGATTATGCGTTTACACAGCACAGGGTGCTTTGTTCACATACGGATCAGCCGCAGGGGTTGCCTACCCACCCGCCACTCGTCAGAAGTACACCCAGTAAAATGACTTCTTGAATTAAGACAAGACGCTCCGATGTGCCAATGCAGCGAGGGAAGCGTAGATGTCATTCCAAAGTTAACATGACGTGAAAGCCGATCGCGATGGGCGATGCTTGTCTGTGGCGCCTGCTAAGGTGGTAATAGGCCAGCCCGCAATACACCCACGAGTGCATTTGCCTATGTACCAGGCGCTCGCCACAGTTAAAATCTGACGCACAACCTGCAAGGTAAAAAAGGGGAGGGAGAGAGCATTGAAGTCATAAAACACGGTCCAGTTACTCACTTTCTTTTTATGTGCCCTCCCCCCCCTTTCCGAATCGCTACTTAACAAGAGGGGGTAAGCACTCTGAGTTGGTGGTGTACGCCCGCATGAGTTGCCGCGATCTGTAAGTTGAGTTGGCGTTGAGTTGGTCGAGTTGGGACTGAGTTGCCTTTGATTTGGCGCTGAGTTACCTGAGTTTGCGTTGAGTTGGATTGAGTTGGCCGAGTTGGCGTTGAGTTGGGTGAGTTGGCGTTGAGTTGGCCGAGTTGGCCCTGAGTTGGCGTTGGGTTGGCTGAGTTGGCCCTGAGTTGGCTGAGTTGGGTCTGAGTTGGCACTGAGCTGGCGTTGAGTTGGTACTGAGTTGGCTGAGTTAGCATAGAGTTGTTTGAGTCGGCAATGAGCTTATCACCTATTTTTTTTAGTATTCTACATAAATTGGTTTCACAGGTGAAGGGGGAAAGCCGAATAACATCAGACTCGTATCAATTATACTTCTAGTTGCGACTGTATAACGGTGTACGTTGTTCCAATCTGTCAGTGCATTGATTTTCATGCTATGCATTCATTTCACCACTCAAATATTAGGCAAAGGCGGTAAAGTAAATGCAGGATTTTTTGTAAAATAAGTATGGAACTTTATAGACATTATGGCACACTACAACGTACAAAAAAAATACGAAAATCAAGTAAAATTTATAAAAATGAAGTAAATCTTTATAAACTCGTTCGAAATTTGTCTGCGAGGAGCTCCCTTGCAGTGCCGCCGCGCACTTGCGTGACTAATGGGGTGGCTGCAGTTTTGACTCGCCAGCTATCAATTTGAAACCCATCCCATCGTTCCTAACGCCTTGCGATAGTGCAGTTGCGTCTTTGAGGCGTGTCTGTACTATAATTTAGAGCCCAGCTGGCACGCGTAACATGGAAAAAGAGGCTCTCGGGTCTCGGAAGACTCCGGAGGAAGGTCCGCCAGAGACATCGGCGGCGGCACCGGCCCGGCTGCGTTGCCACACTACGTGCACTAACTGGCATCCTCCCTTAAAACTATGCAGCGCGGCCCGGACCCGCGCCGCCCTCCTGCTCAAGCCGCCGGCAGTACCGGAGGCAGGCTGTCTCCGAGATCGGCGGCCGCGTCCGAATCGGCGCGAATGCTCCCGCGCTCCCCCGCGCATCCCTCCCGAGCGTTCGGCCGGCTACTTGATATCGATACGCTGAGTACCTCAGCAAATCTAAAGGCATTACTGGAAAGCCTATGGCATAGCGCATACTAGTATATTGTTAAAAAGGTACATTAATTTGGGATTTTCCTTTAAAAAATCTAATATTTATGAATCTAAAACGTTTTGGGGCATGCACTACACATCTTTTTATTGAGAAGGTTGATATTGTGATCAATTGCAGTTCAGGCCATGCCGGTTCCAATACCGTTTTCACGGTAACGATGTATCTCTTATGGAGTAAGGTGGACTTGTGCTGGCAGCGCCGTAGTGCGGCGCGTCCCCCTTAGAGAGGAAAGAGTCCGCTCCGAAACGCGCAGAGCTCGGCTCTCCTTGTTCTTCAGCCGGGAGGGAAAGAGACAGAGCACCGCAGTTAGGATGCGGCCGCGCTGGGCCAGGCGTGGGAGGTGGTGGGGGGCCCGGTGCCGCCGGCGGATCGTCGCCCGGCGGAGCCCTGCACTGAAATTTTCCAGGTCGAATATCTGACGAACGTGAAGGCTTGTTGACAAGGAGAAAATACCGACACACTCAGAATGAATGAGGGAACAGCGTTTGTAGAAGCTCATTTTCCGTTATAACCGCTCATTCCGGCGCTACGGCGAGTATAACACAAAAGTGGTAAACGCGAAAATTTGACAATCGCATTCGGCACCAAATTTGAACTGGTAGATATTCTCTGATCCCAATCGGAACAAGTGCGTTGCATTTGCTGTTCTATTCCGATCATTTTGACACATTCCATATGATTCTAGGATCTATAGTTTCGGAGCTGCGAGTGAAAACAAAGTAAAAAGCGGAAGGCGTTCAAAAAATGTTTTAACGTTAAATATCTCGGACCGCTCAAAGGCTAGCGCGGTAGACATAAAAAATCTTCGTACTCCGCGCATCGAGATCTACCAGAAACGTTATTTTGAATTTCTCCAGAATTTTTTTCCAGGGCTATTAGGAAAAATATGGAAAAATGTGGACTTGATTTTCGACATACTTTCATGATGCCGGTGCCAAACACGAATACATAGACCACGTTTGCGGTTCTTTGTAAGGGCCCTACTCCAATTTTCAATAAAACAGCAATACTCGGAGAAACCTGTTCTCCTTGGTAGCTCAGCTCCTGATTGGGCCACAACCTTGGCTCTTACATCACTGTTCAAGATATTTTTACGCGATCAAAATGATGAACAAATGGATGCGATATTTTGACCTTGAACGTCGAAAGAAGGCCTTAAATAAAGAGCGACCCCTGTCATTCACGCGCCGATCTGGGCTAGGACAAAGGGACCCCGGCGGGCCCGACAGCCGAGCGGGGGGGTGAGGCAGTGCGGCCCAGGACCCACTCGTCGTGTGGGAGGTGTTCAACAAGGACAGAAGCCGCCTGGGATGGGGTGCGGGCGCAGATAGGCAAACACTTCTGCAGGGAAGTGCCTACCCTGCGGGGTGCGGGCGGCACTGAGATTCCGTCACTGCGACCCCCCGCCCCCGATTTGTGATGCCTGGTCAGAAATCACAACAGCCCTTCCTTTGTCTCTCCGCTCCACATTAGGAACGGTCATTTTCATGCAACTAGAGTGGGCTTAATATAAACTAAACGAGTTTTTTGGGGGGCTCGACCGAAGCGAGGACCTCTTTAGACCGACTATTTCCCTACTTTTCATTCTCCGCAAAACAAGTGTCATTGTCGCCGCACTCGGCATCGAGTTTAATCTTCCTACTGAGAAATAGCTCCATGCTCTGCGATGTAGTCGGGGCCAACCTTAGCGGGGCCGCGTGGTCCAGAGAAACCGAATCGGCATGAATCGGGTCGCTTGTTTCAATATTCCTATTCCATATGATTATGTTAAAAGAATAACTGAAAACTCGTTCTCCCGTTACCAAGGGCTGTACGCGTTGGAATTTTTTCTCTCCCACTATGTGTCTGTTGGCACAGGCCCCACCCTATGCGCCCAGTGAGTTAGATCTAAATTGGATTTGAGTTGCACGAGTTGGCGTTGAGTTGGCCGAGTTGTTGAGTTGGCGTTGTGTTGGCCGAGTTGGCGTTGAGTTGGCGTTGAGTTGGCCGAGTTGGCGCTGAGTTGGCCGAGTTGAGTTGAGTTGGTGAGTTGTTAGTGTACACCCAAAACCGGAGTGCTTACTCCCTCGACTTAACATTTCAGAGATATTGCTGACAGGCCACACCTGTGAATCGAATGAAAATTTCCCACATGCAACTGTCGTCAGCGGTGCGTTACGTATTTTAGGAACGTCCCCTCCCTTTCACACACTTTTGTTTCGTTCGTGGAGGATGAAACGTTCGTGGAGGGCGAAACGATTGGTCTGTGTGTTACGTAAAATATGAACGTGCTACTTTCAGGGTGGGTCGGAGGGGGGGGGGGGGGGGGGGGGGCTAGACCCGATGCCTGCGTGGCGCCGCACGTAGGTAGGGTATGTTGGAACCCTCGCCCCCAACCCCTCCCCTTACAACACCACCACCACCATTCTTCTCCCCCTCCCCACCCCTTCACCCCTCTCCTTGGCCTTTACTGTTGCCTAAAGTATTATCCATCGTGCCCAAAAATTGATATTGAAAACTGTCGGACCCCTGTTTAATAAAAACCGGAGGGCCATGCAACGCCTGATGTTGAGCTCGTTGCTGTAGTGTAAGGGGATATTCCCATACCACTGTCAAAGAGTGTGCATTTAGATTTACAATAGGTTTGAACACGAGAAGGAAAGAGGAATTCATAAATAAAACGAAAAATAGTTTGTGTTGGGATAAGGCATTTCAAATTCATTTGTTCGAATCTTTACTTGTCATAAACTTAACAAAGGAAATATAAATCATAAATAAGGATCACCTACACATATCGCATTGAATCCTTGGCAACCAATTAAAGTCAGGTACAGCTAATGTAAGCAAAAGCATCTCTGTTCTGTTCAAAGGAAAGAGAATGCATAAGTAGCAAGAAGGCAAAATGAACTGTCACATTTAGATATTTGATCATGTCCAGAGCATCTCATTAACAGGTAAAAAACTTATACAAATTTGTTAATCTAAGATAATACTGAAAGGACTCCCAATTATTTGAGGGAACTGTTTACGATACTAGAGTCGAGGATGGATGAACTGTATATAGAGTAATAAATACGGGACAAAGACCAGAACTGTTGCAAGTGCGCGTAAGTTCAATAGACGCTATTAATTTAAACTTTCAAACAACGATAAACTGAGAGCTTCGACGGGGATGCAATGCTAACAATTCCGAGTCTATGATTCACACAAATTTCTTCCCTGGAAACTTCATATACATGAAGATTAATACATTATATTGATTGCCTACTGATGACGGCAGTGGTTGGAATGTCTGAGAGGAGCAAAAAATTCCAGCGCCAAAACCGCTGACTGGTCCTCGGGGGCCAGGATTTACAATGTTAAAAGCAGGTTCACTATTTTAGGAACGTAAAAATAAGAAAGTATTCGGTTCGAACCGGGGTCTATCTGTCCGGCGATTCGACGCTTTACACAGCGCGTCTACACCGACATTGTAGGGAAAGGCCGTCCGTATGACTGTCACAAGCTGCGGCGCCGGCCTGCGGGCCACGGGACGCCGAACTAAGAAGCCGAGGTAACAATAACAGAATATTAAAATTTATTGAAACGATATTTAAACGCGATACAACTAACCTTGGTAATGCATTGAGGCAAATCACGAATTTTTAATTTTACTAGGAGTCATGAACCTTCTGATATTTTAACCGACGACACCACGTTTGGTTTTCACAAGACAATGACGGCCGCATGGCCGCGGCCAGCCGCGGCGCGCGGGGCCTGCTAACTTGCCAACAATGGTTTCAGAAGGGAACGCAGAGGGGAGAAACTGATGTTATTTTTATTATGATTTGAATAGTTGTACCTGATGTAATTATAAGATGGCATATCATATATATATATAATTTTGATAGTTTTTAGTTCATACAGATACAGTGATGGTAATGTGGATACGGAGAAGTAAATACATATGCAGAGGGGAGGGATGTAGAAGCTAGAGAGCTAGAGAGGCTTGAGAGTGGGAACCCCTTGTAATTTAAACTTTGAATTTTTCGATCTGAGCTATTAGGATTTTCTGAATGAGAGTTTGTAATTTTTTTGATGAAAATATATTATTTTAAAACTTATGCAATAGATATTAACGGTGAATGAAAAAAAATGAAACCTAGGAATAGTAAGCGTGGTGAGGGAACTCATAGGCTTTGAACGGCAACAGTGGTTGGGAGGAGGAGAGAAGAAGCGTGAAAGTCGCTGCAAAGGGCTCCTCGCTCCGCTCGGACCCAAAAAGAATATTAATGATACATATAACATGTTTGGTTGATAAATCAGTCCCAATCTGCATGCATTTGCATATTCACATGATGTTTACTAACAACTTACGTTGGGCGTATACCACGCGAGCGAACTTTTTTCTGCACATACTGGACTCATTACCACCACACAGGCAAGGGCTAAATGGACTGTGTAACCGAGTTGAAAGTCCGCGAATGTCAGGACGACATGCAAATGCGAGGTTCAAATGCAAGTCTGCATCTAGGACGTAAAACTCGGTTACAATTGTTGTCATTCTTCAGTCTGCCTCGTTACGGACGCACTGGCAAACGTGCAGTGGAACCTGGTGTCTGTAACTGACTTAAAATGTGTTATCTCTGCAACTGTTGCGCGCCCACCTCCGGCACATTCAAACGCACTCTCTGTTCCCGCCCGGTATTAGAAATACGGTCGGATCGCTGATGGCGAGGTCAGGGCCGACTAACCTCGCTCGACAACGAATCCATTCTCATCGTTGGTTGTGTGGGGCGCAGAGCGTCAGGACATCTAAAATATTATTTTGTATTTCGTAGTCCCGCGGGTACTGAAAGGCAATGTGAAATACCGGAGCCAGACCCCTTCCCAAGATGGCGGGCTGCCCGGGCTTGTATCATCCAGGTGCCGCGCAGAGGGCGCTGCTAGGAGCCCCCAGAAAGGTTTTCAACTTTTCGGACCAACAGTACCCCATAGTACGAGCCCACCATTATATTTCACCTAGCTACTGTTTGCATTCAAAGATTGTCCTTGTGCCCTGAAAAAAGAAAAGAACATTGAGTCAAACTAACTTATATACTATCAGATACTTTCCTCAAAAAAAATTGAGCTGGTCTCATTCCTTGAGATTGAACACGTGTCACGTGAGAACCGAAGCACTGTCTAAGCCAAACGGTCTCGCCAAACACATGCAGCATGAATGAAGCACTGCAACAAATCAATGGTATTACTTGCGGAGCGGCAGCGAAGCCCTGGTTTGCTGAGCGATAGCGAAGCCCAAAACCGACTGGGCCGAAAGTGTTCTATCGATCTATGTGTCTGTCGGTCTGTCCGCGCGATTTCTCGAGAACGGTTAGTCGTAGAAGGCAGAAATTCGGACCATATCTTCCTACCAGCATATCGGAGTCAACCTCACACTTAGGGTACCGTATCTTACGTAGTTTCTTAGAAAGTTTATACAATTGTTATAAAATACAAAAAGACAATGATTAGAAAGATGGACTGAGAGGCGCAGCCCTCATCGCATCTATCCCATCTCACGCCCAAACGGTGGCCCCTATCCAAATTTGCTACAGAACCGACCCCCGTGGAATGGGACAAGGAATACAGACGCGTGCATACTAACCCGCCCCCCCCCCCCCCCTCCACTCCGCGCTCCCCCGTGCGCGAGATCTAAGATGGCGTCCGTTTGAAGCAAACTTTTGGGAATACCTGGAGGACCGAGCCACCTAGAAAGGTGCGGTTTGCAGCGCTGGCCATCGTAGCGGTCCAGCCATCATTGCGATCGTTAGGCAATGACACCAGGATCGAGACCACGCACCCCGTCCTCGAAGGCCACTTTCCATCTTTTAAACGGAACGGCATAGCGACCTGCGGTATTCGACATTTGCATTTGCGGGCCGCGGCAAAGGAAAAGACGGGCACCCGGTGTACGTTCCTCTGCTCCACCGGCACTTTGGTTCGACAGGGGGACTTGGCCAGCTTGGCCTGCCGGCGGCGTTGGTGGGGGCCCCCGCTTCGAGCCACTTTAGATGTGTTCGGTGGTACATATTTCTGTAACGAATAAAATCGCCCGTCACGACTCGCGGCGGAGTGCGCCTTGCAGGCGCACCACACGCAACGGCCAACCCTAACCTAACAAATCTAACAATTCTCATCAAACAGAATCGCGAAGAAATTTAAATACTGCGACTACCGTACGTTTGTTTACTCCACAAAAGAAGTCTCCCCCAAATTTAAACTTTCTCCGTCAACGATAAGTCTGCGCACACAAGTCTGCCCGAACGAACAGTCGGCATCAGACTAAAAGCCCGGCTGCTGTGCGTTTCTACCGAAACGTGTCGGGACGGGCTTAACACATTGTAACTCGAGAACCAAGTAACTTAAATAAGTTTGCGTTTTATAGAGATGTGTTTAGAGTTACTTCAGATAGCAAGGGGGAGGGGGGGCTGTGAACGAGTACAGCCACCGGTCACGTGACCATGCAGGGACCCCGTCCTCGAGAGCCACATGAAATGCGAGAACTAAGAGTCAAAGAGAACGTGTGGTTAGCGGCACTGCAGAAAGGCATCGTAGGGGTACGGCGAATGAATATAGCCTCCGGTCTCGAGACCAGGGACCCCGTCCTCGAGAGTCGTCGAGCAGCGGATCAGTGACTCGAGTGGGTTACTCTCGGTTAGGTTAGGCTCAGGTAAGGGTAGTTTAGGAATGGTTAACGGGCGTCGATGACAAAATTGCAATGTAAGATACGTCCAGCTGCCAGAACATGAACGTAGCTGCGACCGGGCGAAAACAGCGACGCCTCCAGGGCGTACTGACTGGTTGGCCGCGCAGATTCTTATTCGTCACAAGACAGCCGCCGGCAGGCGAAGGTATGCGTGCGTCACGCGTGGAGTGGCGGAACAGCGATTCGCGATGAGCGAAGCGTGTTATGCCACGACGCGGTCTGGCGAACGCCTCCCTTGTTTTAAGATGCCCACTTTTACTGTCACCTGTAACAGTACTTTACACACTCATTTTTACTTTCACCTGTATCAGTCCTTTAAACACAACGTTGGCCTCGATGAGGGCAGTCTACAGAGTTCTAACAGTTAGTATTGCTTTCCTAGAGCTAGAGGTTATGGCATATAAGCACCACAGGAATGGTGTTATAAAGAAAGAATATAAGGTTATGATAAAGGCCAAATAGTGAATACTAATACTTTTCCTTTTCCAACAAAAGCCCGGGTAGGCACAGGGGAACAACCTCCGAACATTGTTTGTAAACAGCTATATCTTTCACCTGTGTAACCAACACAGCGCTCTAGTTGATGCCCGTGGGAACAAAATGAATCATAAAGTGACATGTGCACTCGAACAAAGATAATCAAACACTACTTTTTTATACATTTTATTTCATCGCGAAACCAACATTAAGGCGGGGCAGATAGGGAGGTACACACGAACTGACTGGCAGCCGGCTACCATGACGTCAGTGAGCTCCGGTAGTGTCAACCGCACGCATCGAAACATCCTGCCTCCGCTAGTATTATGAAATGTTACAAACGCAATAAATCGAACGTCATTTTGTGGGCCGATTATTATAGAACCAAAATCTAAAAGCTGAGCCAAATCTTTTAAGTGATATCTCAGAAAAGTCCGTGTGTTACAGACAGATTCGCGACTAAAGTTGTCGCGGGGTCCGTTTTAAAAACGTGAGCTCGCTTCGCTCACTAAATAGAATTTTACTTGCCGAAAAGTACGCGATGCTTGATTCAAGACGACGTATACCTCAATCAAGCATAAGTTGCTCAACCAAAAATGATGTAAATGACAGCATTGTTTCAATGTTAATCCGTCGAAATCGCGCGCTGGGTTTATCTCATTTGTTTTGGAGTAATTCGCGTTCGGGACGTGTTCAAGAGCGGTACGAAGCACCATACCTGCACTCCAAATCCCCGAGAAACAGCACGTGGAATAGAAACGGCCCTAACCGAGTGAAAAAGCAAAGGCACAGAAACGTATCACAAGAACGTGATTAGCTTAGCGATAGAAGTGTTTTGTCTGTGTGTCTGTCGGTCTGTCCGTGCGACTTCTCGAGTACGGTTAGAAGTAGAAAGCTCAAATTAAGGCCCAGATTTTTCTTGCATCATACCAGAGTCAACCTCCTCTCAGGGGCACCACAGCCCAAGCGGTTCCTTAGACAATTTTCACAAGTTGTCTGATATTTTAAAATCCGCTGGTTAGCCTAGGGTATGAGTGTGCTAGGCGTGTAGGGGCGTTTCAGTGACTCGAGTGCGTTATGCTCGGTTAGGTTAGGTTACTTGAGGCTTGGGTAGGTTAGGTTCAGGCAGGTAAGGGTAAGTTACGGCTGGTTACGCGGGATTGGAAACGGAGGGATTATGTAAAATCTGTACGGCAGCCAGAACGCGAGCATAGTTAAGACCCTTACCATCGTGCGCAAGGAGCGACGCCCACAAAGCGTCGTACTGACTGATTATCCACACAGGGTCCTACTCGCTGGTAAGCCAATGAGCGAATCCTGTAACGCCACGATGCGGTCAGGCGTGCGCTACATTGTTTTATTGTCTGCACTACTGGCCCTAAGCATTTAGTGTGCAAGAGGTCTATTTTCTGAACTGATCTCTGCGAATTATTTTTGAACTCGAAACTCCTCGGAACTTCTTGAGGTCAATTTGACTAAAGTAAGACCCTGAAGGGCCCAGATGTACAGGAAAACCCCGTAGCCCCACGGGTCTCCGAGCTATCGGCGTATTTTGTGCGGGAATTTAACAACACATGGCAACCGCTTAGAAAAAAGAACAATATCATACAGATTGGTTATTGAAACTGTATTAAAGACTAAAAAAATAACATCTTAGAAACTTTTGAACATGGGCAAACAAAATGATGTTTACGGACATTCCATAGGTAGGTTCAGCAAAAAAGTTTCATTAAAAACAGAGATTTACACTTGGTGCCGTCTCCTTGTCTGAGGCACTAAAAATGTTATAATCATTCATCAAATACCGAACTGCATACCGAACTGCATACACAACTGCATACCCAACTGCATACCGAACGGCATGCAGTTTGGTATGCAGTGAAAACCGAGAAATTATTTTTATTTTTATTTAATTAATTCTTCTCCATTAGGTTAGGTTAGCTTGGTTGAGGTTAGGTTAGGTTACCTTAGGTTAAAGTAATTCAAGAAAAATAAATTATAATTAATTTCCCGATTTTTACTGCATACCGAACTGCATACCGAACGGTATGCAGTTCGGTACGCAGTTGTGTATGCAGTTGGGTATGCAGTTCGTTTCGTATGCAGTTTGAATTTTCTCGTTGAAGCATGGGCAGAAAAGCTGTGCACAAAAAGTAATAAAATCATCTTTCAAATTTGACGACGAAACCGTCGTTATTGATTGAGCAATAAAATGTAGGCGTCCACTGAAAAAAATGATTTTGCTGTGGTAGCTAATACTTGAGGTAATTTTTGCATAGCCGTAATAATTGCTAAATAAGCTGAGATTTTCGCTGAAGTAGCTAAATTTTAGCTATGTCATCTGAGGCCGAGCTGTATCAGCCGACGCGTGATCTAAAACAGATTAACCTGGGGTCAGTTGTACCAGCTGACACTCGGCTGTCGTAGCTCCGATGCAGCTGTAACAGGGAACCTTTCAGCTCTATGAGATGAAAATGTCAGCTATGCCAAAATTAGCTAAAACGTTAGCTAAAATAGCTAATTCTGAGCTACTACAGCTAATCCATTTTTTTCCGTGTCGAGCCCGATGTTTATCGGTCTTAATTTTGTTGGGATGAAGGATGATGCCAGATACGACTTACCAGTCCTCTGTAAGCTTTGTTTTGCGACCAGATCGGGGCCTCCTACCTCGTGATGGACGATATCACAGACAGCGGAAATCGGCGATGGGGTAGGAAGGTGTGGTGGCGACTGCCAGAAGTCGGCTTGAACGCCGTCAACGATGCCAGCATACTGGAGCACATGGGTTACCAAATTTTAAAGCAAGAGTTCCAGGACAACCCCAACTTTGTCGAACTGATGGATCTACTGCAGCGCGTACGTATTACTTTCTTCCTAAACCCAAACTTGTGTACGCTCTTGGGATATTCATGTCCACAACTACTTATGACTACACGCTAAATGCTTTTGTGCAATTTAGTGCAGTGCGCACGAATCAATGCATACGTGGCTTACGTACGGATTCGTACGTTGTTACGTTCAAAATTATACGCAGTTGTGTTAAAAATATATTACTGATCATAATTTACGTACGAATTAGTACAAAAGATACATATGCATAAATTCATACGCACTTCTGCACAAAATTGCGCGGAAGCGTTAAGTGCGTATTCATATACCAGGTTTCCCAGCTCAGCCGTGCCAGGGGAAAGGTAGGCAAGCCCGCAACACAAGCCTCGCGCGGGGTGTCCGAGCACTTTGAAGAGTGTCTTGGCGCCACTTTTCCGATGGCCAAAATGCAAACTGCAGAATGGAAAATAGATATCAGTTAAGTTTGAGCAGGCGCCGATAGCCCGTTATTTTCCCATTTCCCCCAAACCGGAAAATACCGCATGGATGCATACGGATGCATATGCATATATATATATATATATATATATATATATATATATATATATATATATATATATATATATATATATATATATATATATATATATATATATATATATATATATATATATATATATATATATATATATATGTACGGTGGCAACAACTTTCAAATTTTGTCCCGTTTCCTGAGAATTTTCAAAACTGTACGCCAAGCCTGGAGCGGCGGAACAGTGATTCGCGATGAGCGAAGCCACTTACGCCACGACGCGTGTGCACCTCGTTAAAGAGGCACCTTCACAATACTACCTTGACCTTTCCAGGGTATTATGATGTCCAGCGTGGGCCGTAACTACGACGAGCACGTTGCAAACCCTCAGCACTTCGATGAGATCTCCCCGAAGACGTACAGTGACGTGGTATTCCTGAAGAACACCTACATCGCTTTCTACCTCCCAACCATGTCTGGTCTGCTCGCGGTATGTACACATTACACCAGCAACACAGTGAAAGACAACAATATAGAAAGAGCAAGCACCTGCGGATATCTGAGTGTTGGAAACCAATTACATACAGGGTAGGCGTACGCCAAACCGCGTCGTGGCTTAACAGGCTTGGATCATCGCGAATCACTGGTCCACCACTCCACGCTTGGCGCACGCCCACCTTAGCCTGCAGGCGGCTGCTCCATTACGAGTAAGACCAAGAATTTTGAAAAAAAAATCCTACCTTCTAGGGGCGAAAATGGGAAGTGGCAGTTCGAACACGTACAAGTTATGAGGTAAACCGTCTATTGTTGCAGGCGGCAAATTAAGTACACATTTGGCTTTTAGTTCGCACAATTTACTGTATTTCTATTCCAAAACTAATGCTTTGATTTGTAATTATTGGCTGAGCGATAGCGGAGCCCTGGACCGACTGGGTCAAAAGTGTTTTGTCTGTCTGTCGGTCCACGCGATTTCTCGAGAACGGTTATTCGTCGAAGCCTGAAATGTGGACCATATCTTTCTACCAGCATATCGGAGTCAACCTCACAATTAGGGTACCGTATCTTCGGTAGTTTCTTATAAATTTTTTACAATTGTTATAAAATACAAAAAAAATTATCAGAAAGACGGACTGAGAGGCGCAGCCCTCATCGCATCTCACGGCCAAACGGTGGCCCCTATCCAAATTTGCTACAGAACCGACCCCCCGTGGAATGGGACAAGGAATACAGACGCGTGAATAGCACCCCCCCCCCCTTCCGCGCTTCCCCGTGCTCGAGATCTAAGATGGCGTCCCTTTGAAGCAAACTTTTGAGAATATCTGGAGGACCGAGCCACCTAGAGTGGTGCGGTTTTCAGCGCTGGCCATCATTGCGTTGGTAAGGCAATGGCACCAGGACCGAGACCACGCACCCCGTCCTCGAAGGCCACTTTCCTTCCTTTAAAAGGTACGGTCTAGCGACCTGCGGCAAAGGAAAAGAAGGGCACCCCACTAGGACGACCTCTCCAGGCCACGCACCCCATGCTCGAGAGCCAACTTCTATCTTTTGAACTGTATGAGGTGCTGACTTGCGGTTTACGACGTTGGACTTTGCGGACGGCGGCAATGGGGAACAACGGCACCACACCGCGCCTGCCGCTCTCGAGATCTTACACCCCGTCCTCGAGCGCCACATTTAACTCACATCGTCCGCGCGATTTCTCGAGAACGGTCAGACGTAGAAAGCTCAAATTTGGACCACATCCTTCTTGAATTGTACAAGAGTCGACCTCCCCTCAGGGCGGCACCGCAACTCAAGCGGTTTCTGAGATAATTTTTACAAATGGTCTCAAATTGAAAATCTCCTGGGTGGGATACGTCAGGAAGGGGCGGATCAGTGACTCGAGTGGGTTACGCTCGGTTAGGTAGTGCGGGCCCGGGTAAGTTAGGCTCGGGCAGGTAAGGGTAGGTTAAGACTGGTTGAGTGGCATTGATAACGAAAGGGCGATGCATGATACGCTCGGAAGTGAGAACATAAGCGCGGTGGCGACCGTGCGGAAAGAGTGACGCCCGCAGGGCGTCCTACTGACTGACCCCGCAGGGCCCTACTCGTCAGGTGACAGCCGCCTGCAGGCCAAGGTCGGCCTGCGCCGGGCGTGGAGTGGCGGGGTGATTCGCGGCGAGGAAAGCCTGTTACGCCACGACGCGGTCTGGCGTACGCCTACCTTGCTGTATGTTACAGGTATTACAAGGTAGGCGTACGCCAAACCGCGTCCGGGCGTAACAGCCTTCGCTCATCGCGAATCGCTGTTCCGCCACTCCACGCCTGGCGCACGCCTACCTTGGCCTGCCGGCGGCTGTCACCTGACGAGTAGGACCCTGCTGGGCCAATTAGTCAGTAGGACGCCCCGCACCTAACCTACCCAGGCCTACGCCAACCTAACCGAGAGCAACCCACTCGAGTCACTGATCCGCCCTTCCCTGTCAGGCGCATGGCGCATACTGGCCTAACCCAACCGGCGGATTTTGAATTTTGAACCACTTCTAAAAATTATTTAAGAAACCGCTGGGGCTGTGGTGCCCCTGAGGGGAGGTTGACTCTGATATGACGCAGGAAAGGTGTGGTCCAAATTTGAGCTTTCTACGTATAACCGTTCTCGAAAAATAGCGCGGACAATCAAACAGACAGACAAAACATTTCTGCCCTAGTCGGGTAACGGCTTCGCTATCGCTCAGCCCAAAAATGCTTATTGCTATTGCAACTTGTGTTGTTTTCGGTCTTCAGCGACAACTTACAAAGACACAGGGCAAAAAAAAGTGGGAACAAAGAGTAGCCCAGTAATTCGAAGACCGTTCGGTTGCCATTCGAAGGCTTCGAGGCTTGCGCTGGGGGAAAACCTTAAAAGCGAATGGGGTTGACTCTTCGAATCAAAGTGTATGCGGAATTGTGAGCTGTACCGGAGCAAAGAGAATATCCGCCGCCGGCGTGAGCCACAAGCCGTTCAATGTCACCGCGCGGAAAGGCTCCGCGCTGGCCTCACTTCTCTCTGCTGACACTTTTTGTTCTTTGCGTTTTGTTCGTAAAACGCTCAAGTATTATGGTTGTAGCGATTGAAGTAGGCTAAAATGTTGCCGAACTTGAGGGGTTGTGCGGTCGCTCCCGGCGATCCAAAAAATCTGAAAAAATTCTTGATGTTTTTTTTTAACCAAGTGGAACCGATTTCCGGCGGTTCCGCCCATCAATATTTCAAACCTTCGTGCAAAAAAAAAAAAGAGAGAGGGGTCTACTTACTAGCCCCGGAGGGTACTACTCGTAAGGTGACATCCGCCCAGCGCTGGCCTGCAAGGTGTTGTCCCCGCCCGGCTTGGCCCGGCGGCCCGACAATGCACGCCTCGCTCTGAGTCTCGGGTCCCTTGGCTTGTTGTGTGTACTCTAGGGCAGAGGGGAGGGTAGGGTCCCACCGAAACGGTCCGCCTGCCTTGAGTCGCCGCTCTCGTAGCCGTGGCTCGGCCAGGCCCCGGCTCGGCTCGGCACATCGACAATGAGTACCCGGCAAGGGCTGCGCAACAAAAAAGAAGGACGGAAGATTTGGTGGTGGTCTAGAAAAGGATGGAATAGCGGATGCAGCCAGCTGACGAGCCGAGCAGGGGTAGCTCTGTGCCTTTCTTTTGCCATTGGATGGAGTGAGATAGCTGAATTTCAAATGAGTTTTTAGGCTAACTGTTACATTTTATAAGTATAAAAGTTGGTTTGCTGTGCTTGCCCAGTCACCCTCGATATTTCTGTCAGACAGATTTTTGATTTTTTGCCTCGTTATCGATCTACAGCAATTGGGCCTGTGGACCATAGAGGCGCGTATAGTTGTGTCCCTTTCTTTCGCCATAAGAAGAAGTGAGATAGCTGACTTTTAAATCGATTTTTCGGCCACTTGGAAGCTTTTTCAAAGTGTAAAAACACGTCAGCGTGCCCTGCAAAAGTATCCTGCATCCATGTGCATAGTTTCAGAAAATTCTGTTAGAGGGCCATAAGGGCAATGCTTAAAAGAAAAAAAAGTCCAATCCGGTCAGACGATAAGGCAACTCCGTTTCACTTCGTGCCTAAAAAAAGGAGAGAGGGGTCTACTTACTAGCCCCGGAGGGTACTACTCGTAAGGTGACATCCGCCGGTAGGCTAAGGTGGACGTGCGCGAGGCGTGGAGTGGCGGAACAGTGATTCTCTATAAGCGAAGCCTGTTACGCCACGATGCGGTCTGGCGTACGCCTACCTTGTTTTAATGTACTGTAATCCCAAGCGTGATGTACATTACTCCACCGCTGTCCCATGATCCGCACGGCAGAGCGGGGAGAGGCAGGGCCCGGACAGGTAGCTGAAAGCAGTGCGGCTTATCCAGGGTGCTATGATGCTCGCTCCTAGCTTTTGGCGCACAGCAATTGCATGCGTCCGCCTGCGATTTTTACAATCATGTGAAAGTTTCCTATACGGTTTGCCAGGCCTGAACCGATTTTTGATGTTGCAGAATGGCCGTGGGAAAGATCCACGTACGCATCGAGCGGTCACTGATATGGCGCACGATTTAGGCCTAATGCTGCAGTTCCAGGTATTGTGCAACGTGTTCTTATATTGCTATTGACAGACAGGTTGTTACTAATATCTCTCATTGGCAGGATGATTTTGAAGACTGCTACAATGAGGACGAGGAAGATCCTCGGCTCGACGTCAGAACTGGCAGGTGCAGTTGGCCGATCGTCGCAGCGAAGGAACGTGCCAATGACAAGCAGATGAAGATCCTAAGGGTGCGCGAAACCAACACTGACATTATTGATGCAGTGCCCAAAAAGTGAACTCAGCAACGGGCGAAGGTTGACTCACTGCCTGATAACGTGCACAACTAAATGAATGTAGACCTGGGCGATATATCGATTTATCGATAATTATCGCGATGATTTTGACTATCGGGGACACCATAAGGAAGTTACAAAAATATCGATTTATCGCCTTACGATAAAATATCGGCCTTATCGCGATATCGGGTTAGTTGCGATAATGCCAAATGCGATAACTGTGTCACGTAAACATCGCGTTCCGTTTTAAGCGTAAGGCCTGCGCAGACGCCGTTTGCGGTCGCACTGCACTGGGCAATCGCCATCATTAGACATCGGGGGAACACGGCGTATGGCCGGGCCGACAACTCGCTTCTGTAGGTCTGTCTTCGTCTCTGTCGCACTCCCGACCGCAATAGCGCTGGGCGCGCGGGGCGGCATCAACAAGACTTGCCTTAGTTTATTTGTCTTATCGGACGATATATCGCAATAACTCATCGGACGATAAATCGCGATAACTTATCGGACGATAAATCGCGATAATTTACTACCTTGATACTCATCAACGGTATCGTGATAAGCAAACGGAATCGTATCGCGATATGGAAATTCATTTATCGCTCAGGTCTAGCTGTATGTGTTCAATTCCGCCGTTGAGCGTAAAAGACTGTCGAGAATGACGGGGATTTCAAGTGCAGAACGTAAAAGGTTGCAAGAATGAGTGAGAATAAATGCGAGCGCAAGAATGTCAGAGAATGTCAGCAAAGTAAAAATATAACGAAGGAATCCTTTGGTTTACGAAAGAAATGAATGCTTCGTGGGCTGCGAACCAGCATTTATTTCGTTATGCAATGGATTCCCTCTTAGCCTACGACGACTGTATTTACTTCGTAGGATTTTTACTGTGCGGGAATGTACGAGGATGTGACGAAGTTCAAGGAATGCGAGTGAGTTTAGAAGAATGCGAAGGGATTGATAAGAATATGCGTTCTTGTGAAAAAAAATGTGTGAGAATGTTTTAGAACGCACGAGTTTCTTGGGCTTTGGTCGGGAACGTGTAAGAATGCAACAGAACTTGCGGCAATCGTGGAAGAATTACGAGTGTCGTGGATTGTCGCCGAATGTTTGGATTTGTGCGAAAATGTGGGGAATGTGATTTAGGTTCTCAGGAGTTAGGCATCGGGCGAGTAGTGAACACCCGAATACTCAAGCGTCCTTAATTTAATGTTCCAGGACAACTACGGGAAGAGGGAAAAGAAAAACGTGGACGCGGTAATGAGTGTGTTCAACGATCTGCGCATTGCCGAGGTTTTCCAAACTGAACAGGAAGTAAACTTCCAAAGGATACAGGAGAAGATTGACCAGAACGCAGACATCTTACCACCTGCGATTTTTAACTACGCTTTCGATACCATGAGATATTATCGAAGAATGTAAGTAGTAAACTGTTTTCTTATACTCAATTTTAAGGGAACTTCGGGTTCCAGTAGTGCAGGGGCGTTGGTGGATGCAGTCTCGGTAGTCACAAAACTACAGACGCGCGCTCGCACTGGCACGCTGTTCGCGTCCAACCCCACCTGCCTTCAGCGGGATTGTCTCCGCGTCGGCCCTCTGTGTACCTGCTTGATCACAACCGCCCGTCCATTCGAGTTAGAGTTCCCTCTCCAGCCTCGGCTCACCAATGCCTTTTCAAAAAGCTTCGCCACCCCGTTCCGTCCGTCGTACCGCAGGCCGGTCATTCGAGGCTCCTCCCCCGCGTCTATGCCACTCCCTGACTTGGATGCTGCCTGCCTCGTAGGCTGCGGCGTACGGCATTGCAACGCGACACTGCAAGGGATTGTCGTTTTTAAACGACTGTTTGAAGAAACTAAATTAATCAAAAAAACTTCGTAAAATACCGAAATTTTCTTACGTACGATATCCAGTCATGTGTGAGGCATGTGTGATAGGCTAAATTGACTTCCTCATAGTTGGGATGGAATGAAAACATCGCAGCGTTATCCTCTGAGAGTGAGGCTGTTTGCCCTGCGTACTATGGAAGGGACCTGCAAATTCCTCATGTTTTTCGTTTAAAAACGAAGAAATCTTCGTAAAAATATTCGTTTAAAGTCGAAGGTCTCCCCAATTAATCAAACAATCTTCGATTTGAAACGACTAAATTTTTTACAGTGGATACTCACCGAACATGTGCCAACGCCGGCTCAATGTGGGGTCTCAGCAAAAGATAAACACCCAAAGCAGCGTGACAGACCCGTTGACGCTCCGTTACTCGTATCTCAGCGGTTAAAAGATGTTGAACGATAGCCACCGCAAGGCGAAGCTTCGCGGGCGGGAGCTGGCAGACGCCGCTCGGGCACGTAAAGGGACATTCTCGTCGGGTGTGTCACACCTTGAATAAAATAGCGTAGGAATGTCACAACAGTTAAAAGCCAGAATAAGTTTGAACTGAAGGTAATATTAAGAACTTTAAATCCACTGCAACACGCGCATTGGCTGCGCGAGGGTAGACCGCAGCGACCCAGGCTGTTTTACGTACCCGTACCTACTAGCGCATCCTACCCAGGCCCCACCTATTATAACATAGCCTATGACAGTATCCCCACAACTTAAGTCATTACTGGCGTGTTTGCTTGCAGATTACGTGAATAAATCTGGGCGGCCTGCACCTACCATCCCCGCTGATACCAAGAGAACATCGTGAACGCACCTCTGACTTGGGTGAACTGCGGCGTCCTACATTGGACATTTCAAGAAACAAATCCAGCATTGCAAACGCTGTCACCTTCGGAAATTCCGCTGTCAGATTTTAACGCGTCACCTAATTTATCACTGTCTTAAAAGCAAAGTTGCAACACAGTCATTGGTGTTGAACCTCACAGTAAACCCTGACAATGAGAAATGGAACATACATCAACCTCAAAGAACCAATATGTTATTATTTACATGGGTTCTGTGCACTAGGCATGGCTTAAGATTTACGATTGCGTTCCATCATATAAAATTTATTCCTAAAACGTTAAGTGAAACTTATCAAGTCTAAAAAACCTTCCACGCAATAAATTTTGCTGGCCTTTTGTGTCAGCTAATTTTTTTTTACACTTGTCCACTCTTCAAAATGAAAATAAAATGAATGCAGTACTAACAGGATAGTAGACATTCTTTAATATATGCTTAACGCTGGTTTACACACATCAATTACTGCCACTTGGTCCCGCAACTGCAACAGAAGTTGTAAACCCCGATTTCCGATAGCTTCTGGCGTGTTTGGTATAAGAAGCCGTTAAAGAAAGTCGGGTGCGCGTGTGACAAAGACAATTGGAATTTTTGGCTGAGCTACAGCGAAGCCCTGGACCGACCGAACCTAACCTAACACATTTTGTCTATGTGTCTGAGGGCTGAAATTTGGACCACACATTCCCACTGACATACTGGAGACAACTTTACAACACATACCGTACCGTGCCTCAGATAGTTTGTGAGATTATATTTACAATTGTTCTAAAACACAAAAAATATTACAGGGTAGGCGTACGCTAGGCCGCGTCGTGGTGCAACAGGCTATGCTCATCGCGAATCAACGATCCGTCACTCCTTGCCTGGCGCACACCTTCCTTGGCCTGCTGGCGGCTGTCCCCTGACGAGTAGAACCCCGCGAGCGTCACTTTTTTCATACGGTCGCAACTACGCTTGTGTTCTGGCTTCTGAACGTACCTTACATTATCCCTTCGGTATCAATGCCGCTCAACTAGTTCGTGCCTACCCCTACCTGCCTGAGCCTAACCTATCTAGACCTCAAATAACCTGACCTACCCGATCGTAGAGGTTTCCTGCAAGCTTTTCTGACTTTCTTTGGGAATTTGTTGACAATGTGGGAGAACTTGTGGCTGAATGTTGAGGATTGTGCGAGGACTTGGGGAATGTGAGTGAGATTTTCGGGAATTGGGTCTCCAGGTGTACAATGAATGCGGGTAGCGGGTCACCCCTCGCGGCAAACCCCAGCTCTAACGAAGATTCGCCAAAGTTACCAGGGCCTGTGAATTCTAAGTAACCATTACAATCACATGTACAAACACCTAACATGGAGTCATTCAAAAACAGAAATTAGAAGCTACCTTTGACAAGCGAACCATGTAACAGCAGAAAACACGCCTTTCGTATCACGATTTAAATCGGGAATCTCGGAGGTAGGGATGCACGATACGACGTATCGTCGATACGTATCGATATTATCGAAATATCGATATTTTCTCCCGATACTTTAATATCGATATGGCTTACAAACCAATATGGCGATATATCGATATTTTTAAATGATATGTTGAAGATATTCCGAGAGAATACTGAAGATATTTCCAGAGTATATTGGAAATATATTTAGATAATATTAGATATATTTTTGGAGAATAGATATCAGCCGCGCTCCCGCTGTGCATAAAAAAATGGCCTTGCACACAGTATCTCCGTTTGTATCGCCAAACTACATAGTACATCCTCTGTAATTGTTTTTGTTGCGCACATACCTTGTTTCCAAATGGCTTCTTTTTATTGCAATTTCAACTTCTATACCTTGCGCCGTTTTTAGATTTTGTGTATTGCGTCAAATACCAGTATTTATTCTGAACAATACGTTCTTTTGCCCACTTCCCGCAACAGTTTCTCGCTAGCGTCCGACAATATCGATATATCGCAAATATCGATATATTTTTCCGATATTTTCGATATTATATCGCAAGCCTTTTGATATTATCGATATCGATAAAATCGATATTTTCGGCTCGATGCTTAATTGTAGCATTGTTCTAAATGCGCATGCTTGATCCAAGAAACCGACGGCGAGAGCCTCAAATATGCTAAATTGAAACAGATTTCTTTGAGAGTGTGAGGGATGCATTAAACTGAGCGCCACCTAAACTGCGCACCTACTAGGCGCTGGGGCCATTTCGCATGTGAATGTCGTCTGAACGGTTAGGACGACATCCAGACCTCGTTTCAGACCACCTTGCGAGGTGTGCTCTACACCCTCAAAAAAAACTGTTTGAATTGAGCATATTTGAGATTTTCGCTGGCAGTTTCTTGAATCCAGCTTACGCATTTAGCTCGATGCTAGATTGAAGCATTGTTCTAAACGCGCAAGCTTGATTTCAGAATCTGACGGCAAGAATCTCAAATATGCTAAATTCAAACAGATTATTTTGAAAGTGTCCACCAGCAAGGCTACAAAGAATCTTTGATCCCCTAAAGGGATGATTTTGAGTGCAGACAATGGTTTTAATTATATTCACAACATCTGGTGTGCTGGCTGCCTGGATTTGGTGACGATCCAGCCGGCGTGACGAGTGTAGAAAGAGGACACACAAAGCCGAGGCGGCTCCGTGGGGTGGGACCGAACTGCCGCCGGTGCGGCTAAAAGTTCGATGCGAAATGCCCCAGCGCCTAGTAGGAAGGCAACCAAATGGTTCATTGCGCGCACTGGGGTGCCTACATGAACGCCCGGGTGGAAGGATGTGTAGCTCAAAGCGCACCTCAGATCTGCTCCTACATTCTACATTGTAATGTAGGGAAACTGTGCCGTCAGTACATTACATGCTCACTAAAACTTGACTAAAATTTGTACTTGCATTGAGACATTTAAGCGCTGTCGAATTGCACTTTTCAGAGTGACTTCCAAGTGTAGTCAAAGTGCAGAAATTTGCAGAAAGACTGCAAGTAAACTGTAGAAAACTTTAGTTAACTGCAGTTTTTCGGACGCCGGCAGTTCTGATTGCAGTTTATCATGTAGTCGGCAGCAGTGTAGCCTACAATTTCTCGGCAGATGCGAATAGAGTGTGGTCTGTACTCATAATCACGGCCAGAGTGCTATTGTACACTGCAGTTCGAAATACATTTCCCCCTCATGTTGGAAGAAGATGCCCAAGCAATGTTTACAGCTTTTCACTGAAGAAAGATAATTGCTTACTTAGTCATGAAGTACAAGCAACATTGCTTGGATGTGCAAAAAGAAAAAACAGCACAGCTGCTGCCCCCTTATCCTTATCCATTGTTTGTGCAGTCTAATGATAAAAACTAATCAAAAAATTAGACAGCATATATCTAAGAATGCAACAGTAAAACCACCTCGTTAGTGCCACTTACCAGGAATGTTGCTTGTAGATACAGTGGGTGTAGAAAGTATTCGTACACTCGTTAATTTCACTAAAAATGCTATAAGTTTTGCGTTTCCGATGGGATTTTAAGGACAAAAATAATGAGGGGCTCTAGTTTGCGGTCTTGTCCATGTAATTCATGAAAAACATTCGATTGATAACGAAAAATAGACTTTTATAAATAAAAACAAACGAAAAACAAAAGTATTCGTACGGCCAAAAAGTATTCGTACATCAGTCAATTTTTACATAACAAAACAAAAAACAAAACAATACTTTTGGAGATCAGTACTTAGTCGGGTAGCCCTTGGCCTCGATGACAGCCCTGATGCGCCTAGGCATAGAGGCAACCAACTCAGCGCAGTAGGAGGGAGGAATTTTCTCCCATTCTTCAGATAGGGCTTTTTTCAAGTCATTCTTGTTTGAGATATGGCGTTTCCTGACTTCCACTTCCAGCTTGTGCCACAAATGTTCAATAGGGTTCAAATCAGGAGACTGAGGGGGGGTTTCCAAGCGTTTGGGGGCGTTGTAGAGTAGCCAGTGCTTGGTATTACGGGCAGTATGTTTAGGATCGTTGTCCTGTTGAAAAATAAAATCTTCTCCCAGACCCATTTTTTCAGCACTAGCTCGCAAGTTTTTTTTCAAGATGTCAATATACATCATGTGGTCCATGATGCCCTCTACAAAATGCAGGTTCCCCACCCCCTTCGAGCTCATACACCCCCAGACCATCACGGAACCGCCCCCGTGCTTTACTGTTGGGATCAAGTTTTTTGGTTCCAGCTCCGCGTTCGGCTGCCGCCACACCATGATGCTGCCGTCGGACCCAAAAACATTATACTTGCTCTCGTCAGTGAAAATAGTTTTGTCAAACACGCCCTGGTCAGTATTCTGGTGCTCCTGTGCGAACTTCAATCGCTTCTCCCGGTTGACCTTGCTGACCCAGAACTTCTTGCGTGCGCGGCGTCCATGGTAGTTGGCATCGCGCAACGTTTTGCGTACCGTCGCGACGCTGACAGTTGTCCCTCGCTCCGACAACTCTGCCGCAATCTTAGGAGCGCCAATCCTAGGATTTTTCTTGACTTCCCTTTCAATGAAGCGCTTGTCCGTGTCACTCAAAGCTGGCGGACGGCCGCTTCTTGGCTTGTTTTTGAGTGTTTTGGTCTCGCCGAATCGGTCAATAATGGACTGGACAGTGGACGGGGGCCTACCGACATTAGCAGCAATTCGTCGCAGTGACCAGCACTCGTTGTGCAGCTTGATGATCAATTTTCTTTCGGCCTCACTCGTCTCCTTGCCTTTGCGACCCATGTTGACGCTGTGTTTGTGACTCGAGAGCTGTGATCGTCTAGCCGGCCGGCCGGCCCGCCGGCCAGCCTCACGGAGGGTTGCGTTCGAGCGAAAGCGGCATCCGAAGGTGCTGGCGACGAGCAGAAAACGCCGAAAACGCGCGCTGTACGAATACTTTCTATGTGTACGAATACTTTTCTCTTTCGTTCCCGACGTCTTTATGCGGCTCGCGTTCCGGTAATATCGTCCCATTCGTGCACAAATGTTGACGCAGGACTAAACCTACACACTCCAAGCTTTTCGCCGCTGAAATCCCATCGGAAACGCGAAAATGATAGCATTTTTAGTGAAATTGACGAGTGTACGAATACTTTCCACACCCACTGTAGTTTACATCCCTCAGAATACCCAACATCACAAATGTTGTTCATCCTCTTGGCAGAAGAAGAGTTCAACCGTATCAGGAAACTGAAAACCAGTAAGAAAAACGTTTTCAAATATATTACCTCCTTCAGTTAGCAAAACGTTTACCATTCTTCACTCTGTGTCGCCCTGAGGTCATTAGGGAGCGCTCTGCACTATTCTTAAACAAACAGTTCATCGGACGAAGCTTAGCCTGCAACAGAATACATGTACATATGAATGTACTGAACATAATTTCTATTTGGATGAACATATACGGTTGAATAGACAAATAAACAAGAAACGTTGGATAGCCTTACAACTAAAAATATGCTCAAATATATCGCCTCATACACTTGGCAGAACGTTCACCGTTCTTCACTCTGCGCTGCACTGATGACACTGGGGAGCGCTCCACACTATAATAACTCGAACAGTTCGGTGGGTGAAGCTTTGCCAACAACAATACACACACATGAATTCACTCAACATAATTTCTATTTGGAAAAAATAATTGGCTTACGAATCACAAGCAGTACAGCATAGCTGACCCGAAGAAACGGTTGTGTACTTTCTGCTTAACCTAACCGTCGTAGTGACTTAAGGAAGAGCTCTTGGCAACATCGGGTCATATGCAGTTTCAGTACTGAAAAATAAACCACTAGCAATCAGTAAATACTGTGAAATCAAAAGGTTCACGCTTTTACTTAGAGAAATTTGCAAAACACTTGCTAAAGAAAAACAGACGTACAAAAATAAAGGTGCTGAAACGTCGGCGCCAGCACAGACATAACCTGCAAACACAAGACACAGTCACGTTAGAAGTAGTGCGCTTTAAGAACACATCGTCCCGAACCACACCACCGCGGTACGCCACCTGCTAAACACGCAATGAGCACGGAACTTACCTACTTAGGTCGCCAGTTAATGCAAATCGTGACGAGATTCAGTGTCCGTCAGCCTAAGCCAGCCTAGGCCTATCTCCAGGCCAATCCAGGTCCTACTGGGCTACCGATGCAGTTTCACGGTACGTTCAACGGCATTGATCTAGAAGGCCTGTTCATGCCGATTTCTAACGGAGAGAATGCACTTATGCCGCAAAGGTTCAGTAGATCTCAGAGGACTGCAGTGATCTAAGTCAGGAATGCATTCACGTTGCACAGGTTCAACAACTTCTGGCATTATTGTTTCCACAAGCTCCGATGGCTCTGGCCTGAACATAGTGACATTACAAATTATATTAATCATACATTGCTAATTATCGCAGGAAATTAAAAGTACGTCCCACAAAATTACCTGTGAGCGTGAACCACGGCTTTGCGTGCCTTCTTGGAAGTCCGTTTCACGATTCTGCCAGGCACTTTACTGCAAACGAAGTAGGAAACACAAAGTGAGGTTATGAATGCCAAAGTGAATCAGAGGGCAACACACAATACGCGTTACCTGGACCCTTTGACGAGAGCGAGCTTCCGATCGCAAAGTGCACTTTTCGGTACTGGATCCCCGGTCTCATGCCACTTTTTGTACGGCCCTCGCTTCTTGTTTGCGGTTGTAGGCGCTTTGGCAGGAGCCATAATAACGGAGTTAAAAAATTATTAAAATTAGCACGTAGTCACAGGAGTAAACGCGCGTGTGGGGGCAGGCGGATCCCTTCCACCGGTCACGAATGTTTACATCGCGAGTCATTTTTTCCCAGTCTCGATGGCTCACAGCCCGTCCTCATGCGATAATTCGGTACGAATTTTAACATTCTCTTAGAATTTCCCTGACGTGGTAAAGGTGGCTTGGGAATCCGGCACCGCGTTTTAAATCACATTTCTCAGCTCCAAGGGAGTGTTTCTTGTGGGTTTGTTAATCCAGCGCAAGTGAGGCAAGATAGTTTTCACCATTCCAGCGAGATTTGTTGCAGCGTCAAGGTTATTCAATTGCAGCATATTTTAGACGCTTACTAACGCCGATCAGAATGTGAAACTTCATCTGATACAACTGCTCTTACATAACCTTTGTTCTTGATTCTAGTTCCCTAACCATAACCTGCAGACATCATTACGGAGGGCCGCGCTTCGGTGTTGTGGTCATGTCAACCAAGGCCAGGCCCCAGCCTCCCAACTCCCTCGGTTGGTTGGTGAGTTGTGGTCAATACCTCTTGCAGCACTGTGAAGTGTGCATCTCAAACCAAGTTACGAAAAGCACTGAAAATTGACTTTAATATCACTGCAGATCAGGAGATCAGTTTTCCGAAGATGAGTACAAATGTGCAGGATGTAATCGAACTCTTACACCACAATGGAGAACAAGATTCAGAGACTGAATAAAGGCAAGGCTTCAAGGTTTCACATAGAATTAATTTATTCCAGGACTGGTATAAAAGAAATCATTTATTTAAAAAAAGGTTAACTGTCATCCATACCTTCCTCTTCCTCTTCACTCATTTCTACATACTGAAATAAAAGATAACATGTCAGTACAATGCCTTAGGAAGCGAGAAGTTAGCTACGTGGTTGTAGGTTCTGCACTGTACCTCGATTTCCTTGACCTTGTCCACGTTCTTCCCCGTGCAAGAATTTACGGCTGACCTAAACTCAGACTTCCGCATTTTGGGGAATCTTTTCTTCACGAATTCTGAAACAGAATCGGAAAGCACTATTACAGCTGCCTTGACATAATAACTATTCTGAACTAGTGCACTGGCAATCACCGTAGATGTCTTGCATTCGCTGGTACTTCTTTAGGCTGGGCTTTTGAGTTCGCTCCCCCGCTATCTTATTAGTCCTCTGCTGACCAGCGTAGGAGGACTTCCTTAGACGAGCCTTTGTGAAACATGCCCTAGTCAGGTACATCGTCATTGCCGTGGGTGATAACGTCAGACCATCCTCATTGTGAACGGTTGTGCTTAAAAATAAGCTTTGTCCGCCCTTGATGTGCTGTGAACAGACCTAAACCTCACGTTAGCAAAAGAATGAAATATCCAGTAGTAAAACAGATGTGAGACTCACATTTTCTTGATTTTGATTGCCTTGACTAGGCGCTTCACTGGGGACCGGTGGCCTGGTGGGGCTTAGCAACTGGTTCAATATCGCTTGGAGTTCTGCTCAGACAGAAGTCATTAAAATTAGCATCACTATCTTAGCAGCAATAAATTTAACTTGTTTTCAAAACCAATAGTTTCAGACACTTACTCTCATTGACAGCGAGGCCATTCCCATTACCAACACAGGGTGCGACACTCCCACTGCTATTGGTAGTGGTAGGGCTCCTACTCCTTTCCCTGCTCTCTCCCTCCCCTCTGAGCTCCCTCGTTCTTCTTTTCAGAAATTCAATGTCAGCTGTGTGCCAAGACAAAGTGCAATCAAACCCATGACGAAGCGCGCTCAAAATACAAAATGACACCCTGATTGATAACTTACATGAAATTTTCAGGAAGCAGGCGTCGAATATTGGTCAGCCACGCCGTGGCTGATGTGGCACTCTCCATTCGACCGAATAGCTCTCATCTTGTGAGAAGTCACCCGGTGAAAACTCGAGTATCCATGAAAGGTCAACGTCAGGCGTCATCGTCCCCGCGTAAGTACCTGTTACCCAACGGACGAGGGCCTTCCGCTCTCGTTCTTCTCTCGAAGTCGATGGACCGGAGGTACAGTGCTGAGTCCTAACCATTGTCACTGACTTTACTTCTGCTCCTGTAGGTTTCAAACTGACTGACAAACTGATACTGGCAAGCTGGCAGATGTGGCCCAGAGCTGACCTCTCACCTTACCTCACCCCACCCTTACCCCTTTCCTCTCTTACCCCTCTGCTGCTTCTTGGTAAAATACTGCCAACTGAATCAATGATTTGAGGTGAGTGGGTTAATAGACTTGATGAACACAACATACCAAAATTAACCAGTTCAATTTTTAATAGTGCTAAAAATGATTTACAAAGTTCTCATGGAAACGTGAAATGCTGATAGTCATATCACACATAAATACTAATGTAATAACGGAAGTGAGCATGAGTAGTTTATTCAAAGGACAACGCCAGACATGGTGGATACAGCATTAGATATTATTCACTGTTAGGCCCTATTCAACTGTCACCGCAATTCAAAATAAGGTGGTACACATATTACATAATGGGCAAGAAAGTGAACTAAGAATGTAAGAGATTAATTTTTACAACATTTCATCCATGTTATGGCAATGTCCTCGTGCTCCTATTTCCTTTTCATGGGTCGTCATTTACAAGGTGATAATGTTTACAGTAATCCGAAAATGTACAGAGAATGATGCGAATAGAACTCTGCAGTATACCAGATTCTTTGTACTAAGTCAGTACAGTCACTTCCATGTGTTTAAGGCAACACAAATTAACTGATGACATGACACAAGTTAAAAAGTGAGTTAAAATTGGCAATAGTGGTTGCACAAAACAGATATGGCATTAGTTATCACAGAAGCCAGCAAACAACTGACAAATATCACACTCATACATAGACTTAAGTTTTGACATTTAAGAACCATTGTGGCACGTCAAAAAAAATTATACATAAGGTTAAGTAAGGAGGAAAGGGTGCATAACATTGCACTACCTAAGCATTTCCATAAAGAGAACATTAACAACAGCTACTCGAAAACTCAAAGGAGGACGATTAATACACCAACTAAGTAACTTGGAAGAAATCTGGGAAGGTTAAATACACCTCAAAGTACCCTCCACTTCCTCCTTAAGAATATGACAGTGGGGAAGTGGCACATCAGACAATTTTATACTCCTATTTTTTCAATAAAATGTCTCAGAACATAACATCTGTCAGAAATAACATTAAAATATTTTAGGGAAAATACCTTACCAGAGTTCAACAAAACAACAGAGTTACATTGTCTGGAAACTTTAAAGTACACAGATCCATGATAAACATCACCATTCATCAAACACCTTTCAAAAATTGACACTTCAGTTTCTTCTTGGCAGTTTCCCCCAGCTCTACAGATTGCCCTCCTGGCCTCCGCAGAAGGTTTCTGAATAGAACATTTTTCTAATAAAGATGCTGACTCCAGAATCAAAGTAGGGGCAGCAAGTTTCTTTCCTCTTGACAGCATCTACTTAAGAAAATCTTTTTGTTTGTCGCTCATCATGGCGCCTACATCAACATGTAAATTTCTAATGGCTACTCTAAGCTGCATACCTTTAGAAATTTGTAAAGCAGCACCATTACTACTCTTGACAGCTTCTTTGATGTCATGGTTGTAAGCTTCATAAACGAATGCAGCGTGCGTCCAAGGTTGAGCAAAGTCTGAAATACACCTACCAAAATGAGTAAGAAGATGGACACTGAAGGTTACATTTTCTGGACCATACAGATCATCAATTTCAGAGACAAATTGACAAAGATATCTTTGGGAATAAGCAGCTTCAGATTTTGCAACGGACTTTTGCATGATGAGGGCAAGGCCATGCACAAGAAGAGACCAATCATTCGAATATTTTAAAGGCAAAATGTTCTTCAAGATAGAAATACTATAAAGGCCACGAAATGAAACCATTCATGGCCACGGTAATCTGATCTTTCATTAAGGGACGTTGGTGCTCTGGATACATCAGATGTTGGTGCAATAGATAGAAGCCGTTGGTCAACTTCTGCAAGCTTATCACAAATATTGTAGGCTTTCCGTCTTGTACCTTGTGGTGGCTTCTGAAACCACAAGTTGCAAAATCTATTCACTACATTGACAACTGCATGGAACGAGTCTAAATCAACACACCGAACCATGTCAAAATCTGGAAATTGAGATAAAATAGAAGTTCCCTTAATGCCTTTTTGTCTTTTGCCCGTGCGTCCTGCTCTTGAAGCCAAGTCCATCAACTCCTCATGTGTTTGTAGAGGGTAGGCCCTCTCTTTAGCTGAATTTGATGTGGTGTGTCCTCTCCCTTTCTCCATCCTCACACCCGGATGGTAACAAAAGCCACATCCAAATTGTCCTGCAAACAAGAGAGAGACATGACTTTTTTGAGAAAAGAGAGAGAGAAAAAGGGCTATTTGTGGACAGCCATCGTTTATTTGGCATTGTGATCAAAGTATGAAGTATTAAAACTGAGCAATTGAACTCACCATTAAATGGTGCTGAGTTGCGAAGAAGAGGACGTGCAATGGAGTCACTAATACAAACACAGGGTTTGACTAGAATGGTTCTTGACATGCCACTTCTGGTTCGATATATTACACCAGTTCTACCCAGCTCCAGCACCTCTTTCACGAAAGGAATCATGTAATCATTCATTTTGGGCTTTTCTTTAGAGAGCCACAGACTGGCTATCAAAATATGCTTTCTGGGCAGGCGCATTGGTAACTTATTAATAACGAAGAGAATGGGCCAAGCCGACATCTTACTTGTGGTGCCAATCTGCAAGGTAAAACTAAAGGAATTTAAAGTTTTTAAAGAACGAACTTGTGTGGACAGTATTAAAAGTATACAACCCACCTGCAGACCATCCACGAAGAAAGTAAATGTCAAGGAGTTGTGAGAGTGGATATGTTTATACATTTTCCCATCGAAAATGTCTTCATAATTGTAGCTGCGTATTTTCTGTCGGTTAGATGGGTCAATAATCTCTTCTTCTGATACAGCAGTCTCTAAAAGTGCCTTGATCTGGTCATACAGCGGCAGATATAAAAACATGCTACCCTTTTCGCTATTTCTGGCAACACTAATGTTGTTGTTGCAGGTGGAACAGGAGCAAGTCGGAGTGGTTACTATTCCTATATACTTGACACAATCAGGGCATACATGATGTTTGGTAAGCGAAAATGAAAACTTGTCAATAGCATCTTTCATTGTGTGAGGTGATGGTAGAAATGTCCCTTCTCCTTCAGAAATTACACCACCCAGCTCCATAAGATCCTCAGCAGCAGAGTAGGTCAGTCTATGTTTCTTTTTTGTGGCAAGAAGAAGCAACAGCTTGATTTTGTCGTCTACTGAGAGATTGAGATCAGCACCCTTCGCCAAAACATTGTCAGCATCATCATCACTCTCGGCATTGTTCGGGTCGACCTCTAGATCATCATCACTCCCGGCATTGTTTGGGTCAACCTCTAGACTGTTGTGTTTGAGATGGTTATTGACAGCTGGTTCTTCGTGGCTCACATCCAACCATAAAGAAAACGGTTCCTGAGGAAATAGAAGAAATTGTGAGGATAAAAGAAGAAAAGAAAGATGAAAGGAAATCCGACTTACTCGTTATGACATTTCGAAAGTCATGTCGTTTTGGCCCACTCTAACGGCACCGTAACACTGTCCAGCCGCGGGCTGAAGCCAAGCGACGCGCGACTCGAGCACCGTCTCCTAGATCGCTCGACAGCGTTCCGGAAGCGTTTTTGTTCTTTTTCTTCCGCACGCTACGCTCCGCCACGCCATCCTGCTCCCCCCTACCGCCTCTCCCAGCAGAATAGGGACTGGCGGTAATAACCCTTCAGCCGACAATATTTAACAAGTGGTTTCGTTACTGATAAAAGAACCGTATCATGGAGGCTGCAGGAGGTGATAGGGGAGGAGGCCACGGCCGGGGCAAACCGTTGAGACGGACCAGAATTCCAGTCAGGAAACGACTGAAATACGTCAAACGACATACCATTGGTCCTGAACAGTCTACTGTTTATGTGAGTGAAAGCGTCTTTATTGTGATGTTGTATTGACTCGACGGCGTTTTAATTTATTATGAAATTGTGCAGAGTGATGCTGGTCCCAGCCCATCGGTCGCAGTCACAGCTGACAATACTGCAGACGAAATTAATAGTGAGGTAAGATGTCGGCTGCTTTGCTGCTCATATTGTTCGCAATTTTTGTCTTATGTTGTGTCTGTAACTTTGTTTTTACTTTTCAGGTGGAGCTTTCTTCAGATTACAGCTTATCGGATCATTTGATCAGTGGTTTGGGTGCTTGTAGGGGTTTGGTTCTTGGGGGTTACTTGGTCGTAGGTGCGGGTGTTTCAGGGGAGCAGGTGGTCTGGAAGATGGTGTCACTGGTGGTTTTCGGTGGTTCAGTTGTTGTGTTCCAGTATTGTCGTTGGTACAGTGGCTTAGATCGATGGTGGTTGTTGGAGCACACGGGGCTCCCGGCTGGTCGCAGCCGTGGCTGGTTCGTGACTGTCCGTCCTCAGTTCGGCTCGATCGCTCGGGCTCGGCGAACGCATCTGCCCGCCAGCGCGGTATTTGCTGACCAAGCAATGCCGCGCTGTCTTGCATAGCGCGCTACGGGACCGGACAGCCGGACTTTACTTTGGAGCAGTCTGACGCGGAAGTGTGTAGGGGTACTTGCCCTAACAATAGGGAAACCCCATTACCAAACTAGTGCGATCAGACTTTTCCTCAGCAATAAGGCACTTGGTGCAGGAAAGGAAGCCCTAATGCCCTTTAATGTTCATGAATGTTGCTTTGGCAACCAAATCACACTGTCCAAAAATAACTCTAGCTTTAGCCTCACTTTCCTGTTCAGCACCATGATACCTCACCGGAAACCCCTTTAGTTTTTTCAATTCTTGTTACACAGGTAACAGAAACATGTTCGGGTGAGGCTAGTACTGGCTAGAACTAGCTATAGGTACCGGCTAGCCTACCCTTCAGGGGTCGGACTGCCTACCTCTTAGGGGAGGTGACCGAAAATTCGTGCTGCCTACCTCTAGGGGTCGGACTGCCTACCTCTCAGGGGTCCCTCTGCCTACCTTTCAGTGGCCTCAATAAAAAAAGGATGTGCTTACTTTGCAGACGTTATAAGAAAAAAGGTCTGCCTACTTTGCAGACGTTATAAGAAAAAAGGTCTGCCTACATTTTAGGGGCCCGTCTGCCTACTTTCTAGGCGCCGCAAGGGGCGATGAGAAACTGCGAAAATGGCCTGCCTTCATTCTGTGCGCACGTGGTCCTTTAGTGATTACGAAGGGGCCTGGCTTTTTTTTTCGCATGCTCTTTTAGACATGCGCCGTCCTCTTAAAGGCGTGCTTTGGTGTGAGCGCCGTGCTCGTCGCTTTATCGTCTCATCAATGCCTGGTTTGGGTTGCATATGGATCAGGTGTTCAGGAAGGAAAAAAATCACACAGAGAAACGTTTTTTACATTTTATTTTTTCTCGACAAGTTTGGCTTTTCATTACAAGTTCGTTACAGGTTTTTATATTTTTCGCTATGCTACGATACATGTTGTTCACAATTGTATCGTTATTTTCACAATTTGTAGTAAAGTTTTTTTTAGCAAAATACTTCAGAGAGTAACCATGAGCCTTGTACAGTAAGTACATCACACAATATTGTCCGCACACTGTGGAGTCTACTGCCTGTAAATCAGCCATGCTTTTAACCCATTGTTTGCATCGCTTGTCCATAAATTTTCTTATTGTCGGTACGAAAAGTCCAAGTCCGTATGAACAAAAATGTTCGCCTCTTCCATCGGCGCCGATGTAGATGGCTTGCCAATGCGATCCTCTTTTTGTTATAGGATCAGTGTTGACAACGATTAATGCCGTTTTTTTTTTGAACGGTATGTGGGAGTGTGTACGATGCACATACACCCGTAAATAGGGGTCTTGCATGTGGATCTTTTTTGAGGGCTCTCTCCAAGGTGTGTCCATCCATATTAAACGCTGAAGTCTACCACTACGTTACGAGTTTTGTCGATTTCAAGTAAGTTATTAAACTCTGAGAATACAACGCAGTTAACTGCTGAAGCCAGAGGTGACGCAAATCTAACTTCCAACCTCACAATGCCTTGCCGCCGTAAGCTCCAGTGACTCTCGTTTGCCGAGAGATCCTGCGAAATGTCGAAGGCTAAAAGCGTGTATCCCTTAGGTTAGTCAGAAAAAGAAAGATCGTTCACCTCGTCTTTCCAGTGTATCCCCGTTCCGTTCAACAGCGTATTATACGCGTCAATGTAAGTATTGTTTGTGAAATCAGGAGTCAGTGGTTGTGCAGGTATCTGTTGTGAGTCCACGTAAAGACTCGTGTAATTTATATTGAAATGCTGGAAATTGAACGGGTTATGTTTGTAGCTACCGTTGAAAGCTTGGTTGGTCACGAACCCTATGACAATCCTCTTTGGGAGTTGCACGAGATGGAGGTTCGGAATAGTTTTGTCCTGTAATCCTACGAGAATCGTGAATGTTTTTAGATCGACTCGCGTGAGTGGATATTTTGCTGGGGACGTTTCTAATGCTGCTGCGTGCCCCAGAAGGACGGTAGGAGAGATCCGCACCTTTCGCACTAATAGTGTAGCATCCAAAATGACAATCCTTTCGTTTTGCTTCGAAGACACGAGCATGAAGGCGTCCCTATTACGTGTGAGCTTAATTCTCAGTTCGACATTATTCAAAAGAAATCTGTCCTGGTAGAAAAAATCCGAATGAATCGGCCCCAGAAGTTCGATCACACTGCTGTTTTGTGATAAATCATGACGTTTCTTCAGTCCTAAATTGTTGACAGATGTAAAGTCATCCATGTCACCCGCTGTGTCTTTATACCACATTCGCATTGTCATATGGCAATTTTTTGCTGGCGTGTCGTATGCGAGAAGAGCTTCTATGTAACTACGGTAGGAATATGTCAAAGAAGATTGTGAAACCAACTTCTGATTTTAACAGACGTCCACTAGACTCCATAGGGAGTGAAGTAAGTAATTGACGGGTGCCGCGTCACTCTGGTATTCTGCTTTAATGTCACTGCCGTTCTCATTCAGTGTTTTACATTTTACCTACAAAAGTGTGTGAGCCGGGTCAATATACTCATTCCCTGTTCCGGGTACACAGAATTCGATAGTGTTTGATTGATCTGTGCGTGTGACTGGTTTTAATGGTGCCTATTGTCCTCCTTCCAAAACGGTTTGTATAGGAGGAACAGCCCACAAGTCTAGTTCGGTTCGGAGCGCCTCAGCCGAGGCCGTGTGTAAGAAGGCCATTCCTCGAAAAATGTGATTGCTGGAGTCGTTTAATTTACGTTTCCGTGTGAGTGTCTGTCCTCCTCTGCCCTTCCGTGTCGAATGATTCTTGGGTTAGATCGCAGACGTTTTATACCGTTCCCCTTCATTTTCTCTGAGAGATTTTTGCCGGCCTGCTTAAGGTGTGACTGTACACTAGTACGGAGAGGCACTTCCCCCGACTTCCAGCTCTCAGGGCCTCACGTCCGACTGTTTTTGCACCTTGCTTAATGATAGGGAAGATGCTTCTGAAAAGCCCGCCGAGAAAACTTCCGATTCCAGCCCTTTTCTGTTAGGAGGAACCTGCATAGTAGTTCAGCCCGGATCCCTTCTGGACCTGGTTTATGTCATACGATGTAATGTCTGCTTTGTGTTAAGTTCGCTGTTTGAAGTGACATAACAACGTTAACGTGCCGTGTTGAAATGGTATAAACTCCCCTGTGCGTGTCTTATATTCACTTCGATTGTGTCGAAGGACTTTGTTTTAAGGTCAAAATAAATCGGTGGGTCGCAACGATAACTGCTTACTCCTCTGTAAGAAGATAGAGTGTTCACGGGGATCGTACGTAGCAGTGGCGCACGTGTGTGTCCAACAATTTGATCTTGTATAATTTCGATGTACATATACATCTGAGAAGGCGTTCCAAGGGTCAAGTTAAATGGGTGCTGGACTTCTTCGCATGCGTCAAATAGTCCTGAGTGTGGGAGTCCTAGCTGCACTGCGAGAGTCAGCGCCAAAGAAAACCTTGACCCCGGTCTGGATTCAAAGGGGAAAATGGTGATATACTCGTCCTCTAACTGTACGACTCGACTGTCTTTTGGTGTCGTTCCCTTTGTCAACGCTTTCCGCACAGCATCGACCAAATCTTGATTACTTCTGCAAAAGCCTGGGGTGATGTTCAGTTTCTCCTCATTTGTGTCAATTTCAACCTCTGTTTGTTTACGAGCGTCTGATGCCCCACTTTCCCCAACGTCATATTCCATTTTTCCATTTTCCAATTTTCTCCTTGTTTTACGAGTGACAGTGTGTTTGGATAGTTAGATAGCGTTTCCAGCAGGGTTACCAGCCAATCTCCGTGAAATTCAATTCTTTGTGATAACTGTGTTTTGAAGTTGGATGTTTTGTTATCGGGGTAAACGTCGTGGGATGAGTTGCTGGAGAGCACTACGTAAAAATCCATTTTTATGTCTTGTTAATGTCCCTAGAAAATACCCAAGAACGCGAGGAAACGCGAGGAAATCCTCTCCAGTGGACGAAGTGTTGCTTTTTGTTGAAGATGTTCCGTTTTATTGAATTTTGTATTACCTACCAAAGGAATTGAGGATGAGTTTTGCAAGAAATCTTTTCCCAGGGTCTTTTTCCACCCTGTCCATTCTAATCACAATCCCATCTCGGTCATAAATGTCCCTGATGTACTGATCTTTTTGTGCAGCAATTTTGACGTGAGGCGACCACCCTGATGCTTCTATTTTCAATGCCATATTTTCTCTGACATAGGATGAAAGCAAACCGTCAGCTTTTGTGTCGTGATCGTAAACTTTGACCCCTGGATATTAGTATACTTCATGAACTTTTATTAATCTGTAGTTTTTCTTTACAGCTAATTGTAGCTCGTTAGCACACCATGTCCCAGTAAGTGTCAGATCGGATGCTCAAATTGTGCTCAAAATGCTGGTACCCTCTGTTTAATTTGTGCGTTGATGGGTGATGCTATCGTTATTTTGGCATAGCCAGAAATGAAGCCGCGTTTGCGACTGAATCCGGCCAGCACAAATTCTATGTTTTTGCACAGACCTTGCTCGAATTATGCTCAAAACGGTGAGCTATGGCTTTTAATTTGTTAGCGAGCGAAGCGAGCTCAGATTCTCAAAACGGGCCCCGCGACAACTTTGGTCGTGACTCTGTCTGTCTGTCAGTCACGGACTTTCCCGAAACACCACACAACCGTTTTAGCTCCGCTTTTGAGTATCGATTCTATAATAATCGGAGAATAGTTGTCATACTATTATCGAAATGATAACCCCTCCTCCCCTCGCCTTTGCCTTCGCTGTTCTGTTTATGTACTCGGAAATTTTAGTTAGTGTTTAAATTAGAATGTGTTGTAAGATCTCTCCACGATGACTAGCCAATCACCAGACTTGCTTCTAGAGAAGGCTAGGACACATTTGCAAGAGCAGTGGTTTCCTGGTGATCAATCGTGATCGGTTTTGGAGGTGAGGAAACGCGGAGTCCACTTGCCTCATACAATCGAACTGTTGCAGGTTATGTTTTCTTGTGGGCCATGTGTATCTGCATTCATAGTGGTTACTGTGTGGCTCGTGTTTTTCAGACACTGCACGTGAGGCCGTTACATCGGGAAGGAAATACTGGAAGCGAGCGTGTCAGATTCATGACGACACAGAAGTGCTTACCGGGCTGTTTTGGGACGGTGTGCGGAAAAAAGATGTCTCAAGTCGACATATTCTCCCCCATCGATGAGGAATCGAGTCAGGATTCACACATCAGTAAGTATTTGCTTCTGCTGTATTCATGAACCCCTCAATTTCTTGTTGACATTAACACTTTTATATTCTGTATTCTAGCGAACGCTTTGCCTACTCAACCGGCCAGAAGAACTACTACAAGCACAACAAGAAACTTGAAGGACACACAAGGACTGTTGAAGCATTTCTTTACCTAGCGTGGTTCTGCCGTTTCTGTGACAGAAGGTATCAATTGCATCGCCTCAAGTGTTAGACCAGTGATTGGCAAGACATTCTACAAATGTGTTAGGTTGTTGCTTGGCTCATCAGGGCAAGACTGTTTGATGTATTCCATATTATTCTTGTTTATTATCTATTGTGTATCTGATGTTCTGTGGTTTAGGTTGGACTCTTTCTTTTAAAGGTGGTTATTAAACTTATTATGTTATATCTAAAAAACTATTTCATTAAATTGCAGTCCTTGCTTTTCCAAGCACCTTCAAGTCTTGTGCTGAGGGTGGACGTAACTTTGTAAAAGTGCCATTGTATTGGTTTGTACTTGAATAGTTTAATATACCTAATTCCGCCAAATGGCTCGCGCTTTCATCTTGCCCGAATCACTTTATTTTGTGTTCCTGGACCATGTCTCTTTGACTGTTGCTTGTACTGTGAGAAAATCTGACAATGACGCTTATTCCAATGAACACTCAAGCATCACGGTGCTACCAATAAGTAATCACTCATATTTATGAAAGAAACAAACAGCAAAGGCGAAAGCAAAGGCGAGGGAAGGTAAAGGCTAACCTCCCCTGGTTAGTGTTTGAATTACAAAGTGTTTTAAGATCTCTCAAAGTTTTCAGAACTTGACACTGCTTTTTGGAGTTGCCGTGCAGGGGTAGCTAGAGACGTCGACTTGGATAAAAGGTTGTAAAACCGAGGAGTTTTAATTTAATCGTAATATATTTCTGTGAAACGATCCTGGGATCCAAAATTGCAGTTGAACTAAAATAGGCGTGTAATGTGTTGACGGCGGTTACAGGTTGGATATACAAGAGACAAAATGCTGTGGTAAAATTCTTTATTATGACCTTTCGTCATTTGTCTCTCCATAAAAACTTGAATAAAACCTACAAGACAGAAAAGGGCACGAGTTACTAGCGGCACTTAAAATGTTGAAGTGCAAATGAAGTGCAAATGAAGACCGAGGTCACTCACATGGTGGCTGTGCTCATGCCATCCCCGTGTAATGGCCCGGCTGCGGTCGCGGCAGCCGGAGCCAATACACGGGGAGGCGGGCCTGCTCATGTGCTCTGCGTCCTCTCGTCCTGGCTTGCCGGGCCTGGGCGGGCGCGGCGGCGGGGCGGGGTGGGCGTGGGGGCCGGACGCGGCCTGCGGCGGCTCCGGTAGGGCCCCGCACACGTCGGGGCCGGAGGACCGCCGCAGGCTCCCCACCCCACCAGTGTGGCTGCTGTGGCTGCTGTCCTTGGCTTGGGAGCCTTCGTAGTACTGCAATCCAATGACACTTATTAGAATTGCGCGCACGCACACAACCGCACGGAAGCAACGACAGGGTCAAGAAATTGCGCTCCCCCCCCCCCCCCCCGCACTGCCCAGTTAAACACCGGCGTCGAATGCGTCGGATCTTTCTCAACCGTGCTCGCGACCGGGCCTCGCACAATGTTGCCCCCGAGTCAACGTCGCCGAGTGTTAGAACGTTTGAACGCTCCTCCGCACCCCGGCAGAGCTACCCGTTGAGCCCCGGTCCAGCACGGTCCGGGACGGGTACCCGGTGTTCGACACTGTCCCCCGCAACCCACGAACACACACACACACACACACACACACATAGAGGCACTTACCATTGCGGGCCATTCTTCCTCTTGTTGATGCTTGTTTGGGGGATGGTGCTGTGGCTGCTGTGCCTAGGGGATGGTGCTGTGGCTGCTGTGCCTAGATGAGCATTGACAGAGGATTCTGAATCGAACGACCACGAAGGGTGCTGCGCCCCCCCCCCTCTCCCCCATCCCGGCCCGCCCCCCATCCCCTCCGGCCCCAAGAAAAAGAACAGAGGCGCCACCTACCTAGCTTGCGGGGTGTTTTGACCCGGATCACATAATCTCCATTTCCCAGACGCGCCCGTGTTCCATTCTCGTCATTATTCGTCAGCATTCCTCCATTAATTTGAAACGGGGACCGAGGTCGGAAGTTAAAAATATAATACTTCCTGAGCGGAAACGGGTGGTGTCGGAAATTCTATGGCAGACATTCCCTCTGCCGGTGGATTTCTCTGTCTGTCGGTCACGGACTTTACAGAAACACCACACAACCGTTTTAGCTCCGCTTTCCAGTATCGGTTCTATAATAATCGGCCCACAAAATGACGAGCCATTTTTTCGATTAATTGCGTTTGAAATATTTCGTAGTAGTAGCAGATGTAGGACATTTCAATCCGTGCGGTTGGCACACTGACGGAACTCAGTGACGTCACGGCAGCCGTCCGGCGCCGTTCGGCAGGCTGGTGGTTTGGCTTTGCTGCGACATATTTTGTCGTCAATTGCTAGTTCGACATGATTTTTAGACATTCAATGCGATATTTCCTGTTGCTGCGGCTGTGGTGTGGTCTGATGACAGGTAAGTGACAAGTAGTACGTCGGCTGCAAATCAGTTCGCGTTCACGTACGTCCCCCCCGCTCCATGACGTGATTTTATAGGAAACGAAATAAAATGCATCATGAAGTGGGGGTCGATTGACTGTCTTCATTCGTTCACGCGTTTCGTTATTAAAGCAATTTCGCATCCGCGGACAATTACTAGACCGCTGTGTTATGGTTACATAAGTAAAAGATGCAGTTTTTTTCAAACAACGGTCAGAGGTTATGTTCCCCTGTGCCTGTCCTGGCTATTGCTGAAACAGCATTAGTATTCACGATTTGAACTACTTCGTAACCTTGCAAATATATTCTTTGTTAATCGCATTTCTACTCATGTGCTACATGCCATAACCTTAAACTGTTCGGAAGTAGTTCTTACTGTACTGTTTGCGCTCAGTTATCAGTAGCATACTCTTGTCGCAACCAACTAAGAGGGAGTTGGAAGCACCGTTACAGGTGAAAGAAAAAGTGCGTTTCCTAAAACCATGTCTTCAATTTGTTGCAGTGCTTTTTTCTTGCGGTGATGATGCAAATGTATGGCGAAACCACTTTGCTGTGACAGTGGTTCGGTTCTCATGTGACATGTTTCCAATCTCAAGTCAAGAGACCATTTCAAATATTATGAGGTAAGCATCAATTTAAATATTGTTTATGTAGTCTGTTCATACACCTATTCGTTTTCATTCAAAGTCCTGTTCTTCTTTCAGGTGACGAGGACAAGCTTTGAGCACATTGTTGTACCCGAGTGTAAATTTATGCTGGGCTCGTATTGAGCTGAACCTGGTCAGTAGTTCATTTGCCTATAAACATTCTTTTGCTTGTGGGGGGAATGTGTGGCTGTAACACGCCTACAGCGATCTCTGATTGATTTGTTTTACGTTGACATCAACATGCTTCTGTGGCCAAACTAGTATCTAATTTTTTTTTGTTTCAGAGCACATCAATGTCGACTCATTGAAAGGGGCATTCCATATGCTCTCAGGTGTTTGAGTCCGCAATCTTTATTGTCAAGCACCTGAAGTTCTAATGTAAGTTGCCACTAAACTTCATGCGAATATGGAAATGCTTTCAGATGACTATTTAGACTGATATGTTAGATGTATCATTATTGTGCTTTTCCTTTTTCCAGACATTCCCACTGTTGCTAACATCAGTCGGCAGTGTACAAAAGTTCATGATATATAGTGCCAGTGCCTCATGGAAATGGTAGACCGTTCCTGTCCACTCCTGTTACCATTGCTTCCTCATGAAAGCGCTCAGATCCCTGTGTAAAAGGTTCTTTTGATAGTGTCTGTTGATCCCATTCTCATTTATTTGGAACAGTTCAGATCTTTATCCTGTATTTTTTCCATTCATAGAACATAAATTGTTGATGTAACTTTGAAAACTTTGCCCTTATGTAACACTCTTAATTTAGCTCAAACATTCTCGACAGTTGTATTGTAAACCGTTTCCTCAATTAGTTTAGAGACTTTTCAGTGTTATTTTGGCTTTACCAATCTCTATGAATTGTTTACCTGTAAATGAGATGCCCTGAACTTGATAAAATGTCTAAATGTGATAAAAAAATTGCCTTCTTGCTACTTATGCATTGTCTTTCCCTAGATCAGTGATGCTCACAGTATGCGCACATTAGCTGTGCCTGATTTACTTTCGTTTAGGACTCTGAAATTATTTTGGGCTTCTATACATGGGTTTTTGCATAAATGCGATTTGTAAATTGTTTATGTAATGCTTATTAATGACTTACTTTAACTCTGCTCAGTTCAAAGCAATTATAAATTGCAATAAATCATCTTTATGTCAGAACCCAACAAAAACTACTTTTCTCTTTCTTTAAAAATTATCATTTCTTTCACGCAGTCTTACAACATCACTTTTTGGGGCAGGACGGGGGAATAATCCAGGCAACAGTGAAGGCCAAGGGGAGGGGGGGGAGGGTTATACGAGTTGTAAGAGACCCTACATGACGAACAGGGCAAAACTTACAATAAGGATAAAAGTGGATGGGTTGTCTCCTGGTGGTGGCTTTGGTCGGGTGGGGTACTCATCGGAATATAATCTGAGGCTAGGTTAGGCACTGAGTAGTTGAAAGGAGGATCAGAGGACGCTATGGGTTAGGTTAGGCCGAGAAGGGTGCAGTCGTGCCTATGGCATCGACGCCGTTCACATACCACGCAACTGGCAGCACACCGACACGCACGCATCGGGTTGCACCTCACCCTCCCTCCCTTCCCCTCAGCAATTGACACATTTTCATATTTTACGTAACACGTAGATCATTCGTTTACCTAAAGACCTCTTCATCCCCGGCGCAAGTAAAACGAGAAGAAAATCAACCCACATTAGTGGGATTGCCATAGTCTCGTTCTTTACCCTAGTACGTAATACAAAAAGTTTAGCACGAAGTACCCACTTCAGTCTTCACTTCAGTCCCCCCCCCCCCACTCACACACACACCTTACTTTTTTCCCCCGCTGCACAACCCTGACGAGCGCCTGGGGCATAGGCAAGTGCACGCGTGGGTGTATTGCGGGCTGGCCTATCCCCACCTAGGCTGGCGACTCAAACAAGCATTGCCCATCGCGATCAGCCATTATTTCATGTTAAGTTTGAAATGTCTTTACGCTTCGCTCGCTACATTACGCGCAGCATTTCGGAGCGTACCCCTAGTGTACGCATGGGCGATGGCAGTTTCACGGAGGTGCCGGCGGCGGCGCTGGAGCGGGGGGGGGGGGGGGGGGGGGGGGGGAGCTGACCGTGCGGCGGCGCGGGGGCGGCGGAGTGGGGGGCCGCGGCGGAGAGGATGAGTGGGGAGGGGACGAAGCGCGCGCCTCCCGACGGAGCGCGGAAACACGGGCGAAAGGTGAGGGGGGGGGGGGCTAAGAGCCGACGGGATGTTCGGGAGCCGATTGCGTCGGCTCACCGGCCGGCAGACCGATTGCAGGTTTGGAGCCGCCCTGCCTATCGCCTGACCTCCCGGCGTCTTCGGCCGGCCGGGCCCGGGTAGCAGGTCCATCTCCCCCCCCCCCCCTCCCCTCCTCGCCCAGCTCTGCTGCGACCGACGACAGGAGCGCCATCGGTGGCAATGTGCGTCGGCTTTCGATGTGCCGCTTGGCGACTTCGGGCCATCGGGCTCTCTGCTTCTGACGCCATCCCAACGGAGTCTCACGTCAAAATGAAGCCGAGCGGTCCTGAACTCCAGTTGGAGCAGCGCGTCGTCTTTCATCGCCATCATTATTTAAAAGATTTAGCAGGGTAAAAGTTGTCGCATATGTGTGTAAAATCTCCTCTCGAAGCTTCGAGACGCGTCTAGGCGCATGCTTACGCCTATGGTCTTGCCATGCGTTAGTAATGTTGCTAGGTCAGGATTGCCATTTTGATATACTTTTGTTTCTTCCAGCTTGACATGTCCTCTGCTTCGAGTGGTGATGATGGACGAGATTCCCCTAAACGGTCCTACAAATCCTTCCTGTTCTCAAAGCTTGGATATAAAATTAGTTCACTAACTCTGAAGGGGCAAAGACTCATGCAACCAACTCAAGTGAGTATTTCTATGTCCATAGCCGTAGGAAATTTCACTGTCGCCAGTTTCTTTTTACTCCACTGGTATGAATGAGGTCATTTAGTCATTGGGTGTATTTGCTGCCCAGTATACGACTTGTGTCACAAGTTCCACCGGGGCCCTTAAGGGTCTCCAATCGATCCGTTTTTTATTTCATGATTCGATAGTCTAGAACGCGCTGATTCCAACAGTATGTGTCTGAGCCCGGTGCGCCTTCTTGTTTTTGCTCTAGACACGTTCAAAACTTCGGATTTTCCCACTCTTCAGCACAGAAATCTCGAGAATTTGAATAGCGAGAAGAATGAAACTTTACAGTGCTGTAGTACTTTACTTCGACTTTGTTTTGAAATATTTTTTGTGCCCCTGTGACTTCCAGTAAGACTCCTGGAATCAACTGAAAGTCAGCCGATATTGAACCATATTTTCTAGTAGACGGAGCCCGAAAACCAGGTTTAAATTACGTTCACAACAGAGCCTCATCTTTCATCTACAAGTAGGGACCCAAACCATACTTCTAGGTGAACTGCAATTTGAGATTTGTATGCCGAATGAAGGGCTTGTTTTGAGTTCCAGGCATGAGTAGAGAGAGACAGGCTACACTTTCTCTCTCGCACGTGGCGGGGTGAGGCGGTGCGAGGTGCGGGGTAACCGTCCCTCCCCCTCCTCCCACCACTGTGACAATGCGCGACGTCTGCCGGAGCACCGGAGCCCGCTAAACATTACAATAGGACGGATTCGACGCGGCCCGTCCTTTTCAACCTGACAAAAATCAACTTTTGATGTTCAAATTTTCAACACTTAAAATTGACACCAACGTTTTCGCCGCCTCGCAACAGTGCGCTTTCGTTTTTGAATCGTGATCGTGCGAGGTTTTAGAGCCGACTTGTGGTTTCTTAAAACACGGAAGAAGAGCTTAACGGAGCCAAACTCAGGTCCGGAAAGCCGGAGCTGGCCGGTGACACCGACTTCAGCGGTGTTGCAGCGTGTTGGGGAGGAGGTGGTCAGCCTACCCACCCCTCCCACCCCCACTTGTGACTAATAAGCGTGACGATTCCAAGAGTACGAGAGCGATTGGAGAAAAATATTTATTTTTTTGAACTATACCAAAATGACGAGCACGGCGTGAAACGCCTTTATATACCGGTGTCACAATAGGTCAATTTTCACCTGAAAATCGACTTTGACTTTTTCGGGAGATACCGAGCGCTAGTCTGAGCCAGACCAGCTAGACGGCAAGTGCCGCCTTGTCCGGGCCGCAGTCGTGAGTGTTTTCGAAAGCTGTTCATCTCGTTTCTCTCTCGCACTCATATGCCCAGCTCTGCAGGTGTCGGAGACAAGAGACGGACCTTTTCGGGCTCGGCAGTTGTGCACAGTGCAGGTATAGTCTGTGCAGCCAGAGTTGAGACACCGGCGCGCTTTGAACCCTTGGACCCTTGTGGGTGTGATAATGAGGGTTGGGATGCTCCCCCGCGAGGGACAGGGCAATATAAAAAGGGCTGTCGAAGACGAAGGAGGACTCGCACGGCGACCTTCACCGATAGTTTCCGTATGTGAAAGTAAGGGTTGCCATCTCGACAGCCCTATCAGAGCAGTAAACCCCTCGGATGGACCGCGACGACCGTCACTAATAGTTTACACAAAGAATCCTGACTCTTTGTCTCCAAAACCTTTGATGCCGGTGTCTCAACTCTGGCTGCACAAACTATAGCCGGCGCGGGCTGCCATTCAGATCCGCAGCTCGGGGCTGGCCCGGGCCGGCGGGGGACCCTTCGGTGCGGGGGCGAGGAAGACAGGGGGGGTCCTAGGCAAGTGCGGGGTGGCGCGGTGAGGGGGGGGGGGACCAGGCCTTCCAGCTGGCGCGGCTCGACACGGCCCAGCAGGCTCCAAAACACGCTCCGGGAAGACCGCGACATGCTCAGCTAGAAATCAAATGGCAAGCCTACCGTTTAACATTTCGGGAAACTGAGCACAGCGGCGGACAGATAAAGAGTGTGCCGAGGGCAGTACTCGCCCCGAATTTTAATATTCCTCCTGAAAGCCGAGAAATCCTAAGGCAAACTTGGACGAGTTTTCCGGAAAACTGGGGAATTTCCCAGATGGGAGAAAATTAGCACTGGGTAGATTGAAGCTTTATCTACTCGGACACAAAATTTCAGATCGATTCGTCCCATACGAAACGAGTAGCGCTGCTGCAAAGTGACACAGAAACACCTCTCCGAGCGCCGCGCGGAGCGGCCGACGAGGCTTCGCGGCCGGGTGTATCGTTCCCTCTTAAGTAGCCAGCCCAACCCTGACCGGTGGGTCGAAGGTTTATGTGTGACATTTCTTGTGTTGTATTTTTTACTTCAAACAGTATTAACTATTAGTCTTTATTGGCTGAGCGAAAGCGAAGCCCTTACCCGACTAGGTCAAAAATGTTTTGTCTGTCGGTCTGTCTGTCTGTTTGTCCGCGCGATTTCTCGAGAACGGTTTGACGTAGAAAGCTCAAATTTGGACCACATCTTTCTTGCAGCATACCAGAGTCAACCTCCCCTCAGGGGCACCGCAGCTAAAGCGGTTTTTAAGATAATTTTTACAAAAGGTCTTAAATTTAAAATCCGCCGGTTGGGTGAGGTCAGTATGCGCCATGCGGCTGTCAGGAAGGGGCCGATCAGTAACTCGAGGGGGTTACGCTCGGTTACGTTAGGTTAGTGGGGGCCTGGGTAGGTCAGACGCGGGCAGGTGAGGTTATGTTAGGACTGGTTGAGTGGCATTGATAACAGTGCGGAAAGAGTGACGCCCGCAGGGCGTCCTACCGTCTGGCCCCGCAGGGTCCTACTCGTCAGGTGACAGCCGCCGGCAGGCCAAGGTAGGCGTGCGCCAGGCGTGGAGTGGCGGAGCAGTGATTCGCGGTGAGCGAAGCCTGTTACGCCACGACGCGGTCTGGCGTACGCCTACCTTGTAAATGTAATTTTATTCTGTTTCTAGATATTCATTTTCCCTTAATTTTTCTATTAGAACACATTTAAGATGTTGCTTCAAGTACGCAATATCATATCAGATCAGTTTTTAAACCAGAATATCGTAGCTAATATCAAAGGATCGGTCTTGAATAATACATAGGATGCAATGCAATTGGTTTTAATCCATGGAGGTTGTACTGTATGGCGTATCAATATAACAGAGTTGATCGCAGACCAAGGCCGAGGAACTTCAGAAAATGTTGTGACTCAGGAGGCCAAGATGAGGAGATAGTTAAATCCCATATCGTTGGTGCTATGAATGTGTATTTTAGTCCTACTCAAGTTCTAAAATGTTATTGATAACATCAAGCCACTAGTCAACTTCATTATTTAATTTTTGTTCTTCTATCAGTTAAGACATACACGTGTTTTAACTTAGTTTTGGCGTTAGTCAATGATGGGGGTAATGTTTTCTCTGCCTAGATAATGTTCAAGATTTCTTGTTTCTGCTTCATAAATAAGCAAACATTTCCTACACTGGGGCTGCGGAGCTGGTTGGTTGGTGACCTAGATGATGATATGCGCTGCGATTAGTATTGGCCACCAATCATAAGAAATGCCACACCACTGATACGAGCCCAGACACTGCCTAATAAGAGTTGGCAGCCAATACCAGTTCAAGTTCTTCGAGTTTATGGTAAGAAACATTTCCCCAGCCACAGTTCATGAATATGTAGGGTTCGTACTTTATTTTTTACTTTTCCTTTTAGATACCTATGATCAAGCCAGGAAGGCTGTGCCCGAGTTCTGCGATGACTCTCATTATGAGACGGAGTCTGAACAAGTGCGAATCTCCATTGGAAGGTTGCGAGATAGAAAGCGTCCGAATCAAATAATGCCATCTGACAGTGAAGACGAGGTACTACAATTGAAAGTGAATACTAAGAAGACACCACCTCCACCTCCAGTTCTTGTCTCGGCTACAAAGTCTGTTACTGTCCAACAGTAAGGAAAGAAGTTAAGAAGCGCAGACTGACAGACAAAGCTGCAGATTAGGGTTTTAAATGCCGGGAAAATTTCCGGAAAGATTGGGAATATTTCCGGAATTTTTCAAAATTTTCAAAGGGTTTGGAAATTTTGGAAACTTTTGGAAATTTTTAACCAACTGTTCGCTGATAACCCCTCCGCCCGCCTCGCGTTTGAATTCAAAGTTGCTGGCTTCCGGAGCGCCACCTGTGCGGCGAGCGAAGGGAATACCCCGGCCGGGTAAAGAGTTGACTGCCGAGCGCACGAGTACGATTGGGAACGGCGCGGCGGCGAAGGCCTGACGGCGGCTACGTGTGAGCGCACCTACCTATTCTTTTCATCTTGTCTTGTCGCATCGGATAATTGAAGAACTTGACAGAAGAGAAACAAGGTAAGCACGCGCACCCCGCGCTCCTTTGTCAACGAACGCGTTTAATTTGATATCTGGAAATCGAGGAAGAAAATTTAGACACCGACAAAGAGGACGGCCTCGGTTATCGGCAGACGAGGGGTCGGTGTGGGAATTGAATGACAATGACGATTCTGACGTTGAACCGACGTAGAACCACCGCGCCCACCCGAAGCCGCTCCTGTGGAACCCTCCCACCGACGCCAAACCAGGAGCACAGCGCCACCTGCCGCAGCTGGAGGAGGCGGGGGGGATAACCGACCTAATACTAGAAGGGCTGCGCGCCGCTAAAGGCAACTGGAGTTTTACGGTAACGGTTTTTATTGCAGCGCAAATTGTGCTTTAATTTTATTTAATTTAGTTACGTAATTGCTGTAAAACGCCATTCTGTCGTGGCTATCCTGCTATTCAAATAGCATTATTAAGTAAGTTATTGTGCTTGTTGTGTATTAGTGCTCCTTGTTACTTGTACTTGAATAATACAAATAAACAAATGTTTTTCATGACCATTTAATTTGCTTAGACGATTTCTTTTTAGCTTGCTACCTCCCCATCTCGTCTCTGTTACTGAAGTATTAAAAGTTACGTATTACATCGATATCAGCTGCTTAGATGCAATATTTCCATAAATTTCATAATATTTCCGAAATTTTCAGAAACTTTGAATGTGCCCGGAAATTTTAGAACCCTACTGCAGATCAGAAAGCAGCGAAAGAGGCTGTGTTAGAGCGTAGTAAAAGACGGAAACAGCTCCTTGCGCAGCAGAGAAGTGGGCCCCCTCCACCTTCCCCAAACAAACTTCCAGGGATAACTTCCCCTTGGAAAGTCACTTCAAGCAAGGTATGGCATCAAACGTTTATCTCAATAATTAATAACATGTTGTTCACGCTTTGAGTCTTGTTTCATTTTATCTTTTTGAAGGAAGGCAGAGCTACTAGTAGCAAGTCAGTGGTGTCACCTTTGCGGGCAGTTGAGAATTCTATAGTGGTGGGTGAATCTTCTACTAAAGCAGTAAGTTTTTGTTTCTGCAGAACCTGTTACTTCTAGAATATCAAGTATTTTTCCCCCTTGTATTTTTGTTTCACCTACAGCTTTTTTGAATTTTCTCATGCAGGGATGTTCGTGGTCTGATGACCTGGATACTTTTTCGACTCGCAAGATAATGACATGGCAGTCATGATGTGTGTTCTCCCACAAATGTAAGTTACATTTTGTATGACACCAGTTTCGTGATGAACAATTTTTACCTTTGCCTCCAAATGGTCTGGATATATCCTTTATATCATGTGTAGGAATTGGAATGAATTAAAAAAAATAGCTGAGGGCTAAGGAGGTTTCTGAAAGAACAGTTTCCAACACCATTTTTATATGTGCAACAAAAGAGTCGAGTGCTTACCCGTTACCAAGGTGTTCATTGCACTCACATTACACAGTCACGTTTCATTCAGTCGGGCACCTGTCATGTTTCATTTTATTTCTTTAAGACCGTTCACGCTTTGATCATATTATTGTGCTGGAGGCATGGGCAACCTTGGCAACCAAATTACTGGAGTTGCAGCCGCCTCCTTGTGTTCAGTTTATCTCTAATCCCCTACTGGTGTTAACTATCCTGATGTGCACTCTTTTATACAACTCCTCTGGATCTATTTTCTTTGTTTCAGGTTCGCAGTTTCCATTCCTTGAGTGTTGAAAAACATCGACATGCATCCAATGCAAATGACGGCTCTTCTCCATCTAGCCCCTGTTCCCCACCTCTGGCAAAGTCCCAACCGTCAACAAAATCCAGAAAGGTATGAGAGTTAAACTTGCTAGTTCCCATGATGTTCTGGTCCAATTCTCATGAAGGGGATTTGTGTTACTACGATTGATTGTTGTGAAAGTAATTAGATAACTTGCATATCATGTGTCTCAATGTGTGGTTTGTATCATTGGTCTCTTGCTCTTTGCAGGCATCTGTCACTCCTAAGAGAAAACTTTTTGAGGGAAAGTCCAAGTCTGAACAATATCAGGACTTCAGCAGAAAATCCCTGGGTGAGCTAAAATAACCTTCCCATTGTAAATATGTGTTCGTATCTCCACTAACTCACATTTTCAATTCGCAGATAAGCAAGTGCTTGCTCTGTCTTCTATGGCACAGAGAAATAGTGCCACTCTAGAGGAGATAAAAGGTGTGCTAAATGTTTTACTGGCCAATGTGGGCAGGCTGGTACAGAAGTTACTGCCAGAGACCAAGCGAACAGCGATTCCATCTGAAATGCCTTCCCTGCCGTTGAAGCAAATAACTGCTTACAATGCTTTCAACAAGTGGCTAAGCAATGAGCCCAATGAAGCTGCTGCTGTAAGCATATTTTTTTCTCTGCACTGTGTTGCATTGCACTGTGTTTGAAACCAGGGCTTCAAGTTTTTTTTTTCTTGCAGACTGACTACATATCTAATCATGTCAAGACGCATTCTATTGATCCAGAGGCCAAAAGTGTGCGAAACATTTTGAGCCACTTGCTTCACAACAGCCTTGCGGAGAACTTCAACCTAGATGGGGGTGGGGAAGAAGGAAAGATGGCTTTTAGGAACTCAAAATTGTATGAAGTTTTTTAAGGTGAGACTGGCTTTTGTCTTTTTAAGAGTCTGTCATTAAGTTTTAATTATAAGTGTGCCCTAATTTTTTTGACT
>CM049597.1:902120-925595 GCA_026979955.1 Megalurothrips usitatus
TTTTTTATCAAACTAGGTTTGTTGTGAAAACTCAATCAATATTTTTGTACCTAGTTGAGCTACAGTCGGTTTTCTTTACCTTCATTGTTAGTTTTTTTTTCAATTGTTATTTTTAAATGGTTAGATGTTAGTCTGCACATTCTTCCTGTAAGATTATTAAGTCCAAATGTGAGTGCTTGATATTTCAATTGCTAAACCTTAAGTATTCTGTGATTTATGTGCTTCAACAAACCAGGTTTGTTGCAAGAACCAATTTAAGATTTTTGTGCCTAAGGGGTCACTACCCACAGGACACAGTCCCGGGTGACCGATATTTGAACCCGCTTGCGCCACAGCTCGCACGGCTCCCCCGGGGGCTGCTCCTTAGGCCAACCTGCACGCGCCCATGCTCGCACCTGGCAGAGCTCTGGGTCTTTGTCGCCTCCGCGATGTCCTTTGCCGTGATGGCTGGGCCGTCTGGTTGCCGGTTACCGTAAAGTCGAGGTACCCAAGGAACCCCATCGGGGGGTCCGGGGGGTCCTCGCGGGGGCCCTCTACTGGCATCCGCGATAGGCAATCCGCGTTGCCGTTCAGGTGTCCTGGTCTGTATCGCAGCTCGAACGAATACGCAGTCAGCAGCCACCGCAGTGTCCTCGGACTTATGACCGCCGGCGTCCTGCCCTTGAACAGCCCGACAAGTGGCTTGTGATCGGTCATGACGACATAAGTCCGCCCAGCCAAATACTGGTGAAACTTTGTCACGCCTAACACGATAGCCAGACTCTCCTTATCGAACTGGGCATAATTCTTTTCCGCCGGGGACAAGGTCCTAGATGCATAGGCAACCGGCCTCTCGAACCCATCCACCACGTAGGCCAGCACGGCGCCGACCCCGTATGGACTCGCGTCGACGGCCAGAATGACGGGCAGCTCCAGGGAGTAGTGAACCAGGACACGGTCGCTACACAGCTCGTCCTTTACCGCCTGGAATGCTCGCGACTGCTCGTCACCCCATTGCCAGGTGGCATCTCGTGAGAGCAGTCGCGTGAGCGGTTCGAGCAGCTCAACTCGCCTAGGTAAAAATTTCTGATAGAAATTTGCCTTTCCTAGGAAGGATTTTAATTGGGGCACATCCTGTGGCGCTGGCGCTCGCCGCAGCGCCTCCACCTTGTGTGGGAGTGGCGCTATGCCTGCGGCCGTCACCTCGTGCCCAAGATATTCGACTTTGGCTGCTCGAAACAGGCTTTTCTCGGGTTTAATTCGTAAACCCGCATCACTGAGCCTGCCCAGGGCCTCGCGCAAGCGCTGGTCGTGCTCTTCCCTGGTCCGCCCCGTCACAAGGACATCGTCCAGCAACACGACCACACCGTCAATGCCCGCCAGCAGCCCGTCGATGAGCTGCTGGAAACGGGGAGGGGCCACGTTCACGCCAAACCACAGCCTGTTCACCCGGAACAAACCTCGGTAGGTGTTGATGGTCAGCAAGCGCGCCGTCTCATCGTCCACCACAGGTCGTGTTTTGAAAACATGGTTCCACCCGCCAGCCTCGCAAACGCTTGGTCGAGCGTGGGCAGGAGGTACCCCTCCGGCTTGATTACCGTATTGACAGTGCTGCGATAGTCCCCACAAACGCGAACTTCCCCGTCGCCGGGCTGAAAACATTCAAACTTGGCGCGCTCGGCGGGGGTCGCCCCTAGGGCGTCTCTGGGCTGGCCTACCGCCCCGACAAGTCCGTGCGCCGGCCGCGTGATCGGCACGGGCCCGGCCACGCGGAAACCCAGCGCGTCCATCCAGAGCTGGCCGATGAGGAAGGGGCCGCGCCCTTCCGCTACAAGCAGCGGCAGCGTGGCCTCCTTGTGGGCGACCCGGACGGTCACCTCACAGCTGCGGAGGCCCGTCACCGGCACGCCGGCCCACATCCACATGTCGTCGGCTACGTCCGAGATACGCGCCTCCAGCCAGTGGCGCGCGTACTCGTCCGCCGAAATCATGCCGCACGGCGCGCCGTTGTCGAGGACGGCCGTGAACATGATCCCGTCAACAACAACAGGCACTTGATCCGGGCCCGGGTACTGGGGAGCGTTCACATTGAACAACCCATACTCCCATGCCACTTGCGGACCCCCCACGAAGGCGACCACACCGGCTCCCGTCCCGGCGGCGGGCTGCTGTGCTACCGCGGCGCCCGACGGCGCGCTGGCTTCGGCAGTCCCGGCCCCACCAGCGGGACCGGAGGCGGGGGCGGGCCCCGACCCGTCAATCATGTTTACTGCCCGGCTGTGCCCACCTCCCGACTTCCCCTTGCCCTTCTTGTTGTTGTTGCTGTTACCCCCGCTTGCCCCCTCCCCGGGCCGACACGCCTTTTGGATGTGGCCGCGTTTTCCGCAGCCCCGACAATCCTTGTCTTTCGCCCAGCACGTGTCAGCCGAGTGGGCCCCCAAGCAGCGGTAGCACGTGGCCTGCTGCTGTTGTTGCTTGTTGTTGTTCCCCGCGTATGCGATCATCTGCCCGGTTTCGGTCGGGCGCCGGTTGAGCGCCTCGCCCTCGGCCCGGCAGCGCGCGTGCGTCCGAATCATGTCAACCGCTTTTCGAACGTCCAAATCCGCTTCCCCGAGCAATTCCTGCTGGCATGTTTTGTCAACTACGCCTCGCACCAATTGGCGGCACAAACGCCGGCCCAAATTGGCCTCCAAAAATTTGCACGGGATGGCCAGCTGTCGGAGGTCGGCAATCCACACGGCTACCGACTCATCCGCCTTCTGCACTCGTTGTTCAAACAAATGCTCGGCCATGTGGATCGACATCGCGTCGTCGAACTGTTCGTCCAGCAGTTTGATCAAATCGTCATATGTCACCTGGTTGCTTTCCAGCTCCCTCGGATAACACAGAGCGATCATGAGTTCGTACAGGGGCTCGTCGGCGCACGTCAACAAGGCGCGCTTCTTGGCGGCCCCGCTGCCAAACCCTTGGTGCGCCAGCGCCTGCCCCAGCTGGCGCGTGTAGTTACCCCACGTACCCGGTCTCTGTTCGAAACTCGAGAAATGGAACCTCCGCGCTCGAGCCGGCGAACGGCGTGGCTCCGGCTCAGACTCCGGCTCCGGCGTGTGCGGCGGCGGCGGCGTCTGCTGCCGCTCGCGTTCTCGCCGTGTCCGTCTGCCTGCCATCGCCTCTCGCCTCGCTCCCGTAAATCAACACGAAAAGCAACACGCCTACGCCCTCACAGCCCCATGGCACGGACTTTCCCGCCTGCTGGTCTGCTGCCCCACACGTGTTGGATTGTTTACTACCGGCCGAACTCGCACTGACCCGGTCAACTCGCCCCGCGCTACGCTCTACGCCTCAACTCACAACAAGCCCACATCAGCACAGCACAAAGTACCACAAGCACATCGCAGCACAAACACAGTCACAATTCCACTCAAAATTCTGAGTCCCGTTGACGAGCCTCGCCGGTTTTCCAGCTGGCTCGTTCAGCCTCGTCGCCAAATGTTGTGTTCTCGCATTTGTGGGCTGACTGGGTTAGGGATCAGGGATTGCTACTAAATCATCACACTCACAGTTTTGGTTTTTCTCCTGGAGTCTCTCCGTTGATGTGTCTCAGTCGACGGCTCGTGATAGCAATGCCTCTAGATCCGGCAGTCCCAGCCTCCCGGTGGCGCCAGTGGTGGCGCACCCTGGTGGCGACCGCCGGAACTATGGCAATGCCAACTGCCGGACACCACAGTGACCCACACCAGATCACCACACTCGTAGCCTCCCTCGCGATGGACAAACTCTTGGCTGCTGTCATACTGCGTCTGATCTGCTTCAGTGCACCGGGCTTTCCCGGTGATGCCCGTGCCCAATACAAAGGGCACAATGTTGTATTGTGTGGCTGCCATACTTCACCTGCAATACAATGAAATAATATTAATGGATTCACTGTAGTATTAATGTTACTGTCCGGGCGAAGAGTTCAAGTGCTCTTCACTGGGTCTTTGCTGCACTGTACTACAAAAACATCACAAAGCTAAAATTTTCAGGTTATGTTTTTGGCACACTCAGAGAACAAATGGTATCTTTCCGCACGCACCTGCTTCTTGTATATGATTTGCAGCAAATTCGCGGATATCGTCCAGCGTATACACTCGTATACGTAACACGATCAGAATGTGACGAAAAGACGGAAAACGCACTTTACACAGAAGCCGTTGATTACGTCGCGACGTGGCGCTGTGGCGTAGCGTACCGCGGAGTAGAGCGGAGCGGCGGCAGGGTTCGCTTTATCGGCTTCGTCCGAAGCGAAGGGGAGGGGACCAAATGTACTGCGGGCTGCCTACCATCAGCATGGCAGGCGGCTGGCATCGGCGGGGCCCCAATGCGAACAAGGAGGCGGACGGGCTGTCGTGCCACGGAAGTCATGGTATGGTCGTAGTTTCGGACATTGCCGAGGGGACGACGTCGGGTGGTGTCCCGGTGTGACATTTTAGACGTCCTACCAGACATTCCCGAGGACGTCGTCTGGTGGTCTACGGGTGCGACACTTTGGACGTCCTGCCTGACATTTCCCAGGACATCAAGATGGACGTTACAGAAATCACGATTACTACCCCTGGCAACTGGGGTATGCGCCTGTCAGGAAGGGGCGGATCAGTGACTCGAGTGGGTTATGCTCGGTTAGGTTAGTGGGGGCCTGGGTAGGTTAGGCTCTGGAAGGTGAGGTTAGGTAAGGACTGGTTGAGTGGCATTGACAAGGAAATGGTGATGCAAGACACGTTAGTAAGTTGGAACATGAGCGCGGTTGCGACCGTGCGGAAAGAGTCACGGCCGCAGGGCGTCCTACCGTCTAGCCCCGCAGGGTCCTACTCTTCAGGTGACAGCCGCCGGCAGGCCAAGGTAGGCGTGTGCCAGGCGTGGAGTGGCAGAACAGTAATTCGCGGTGAGCGAAGCCTGTTACGCCACGACGCGGTCTGGCGTACGCCTACCTTGTATTTCTAATTGTCCTGATCAGGAGTGAAATTGAACTGATAGACCTGACTAGTGACGATGATATTGAGGTGGTTGACATAAATGAGATAGATGTTGAGCCCTTAATTGTCCCTACGGGTCCGCTTCTGGGGCGTTTTGAAGACGCCGATGATGATTTGTATAATGCCAGTACCCTCGCTGGGGAATCCGAGGCAACGCATAGTATATCTTCTGCTGAAGAAAATGGAGGTGTGGAAACACCGGTGCAGCATGTGCAGATAGCCGAGCCGGGGATTATTCAGGAGGCCACCGTCCGGTCGGTCAGTCTCGAAGAAACCGTCCCTGCTGCTCCAGTCGGTTCTCTTGAAGAAACCGCCCCTGCAGTTCCCGAAGTATTTAGCCGTATTGGGCGCCATCAATTTGCTCATTTCGTGGTTCAGACTGCCAATGGGGAACGGCGTGTGTGGCGCCGTTGTACCTCTCCTGCAGTGGCTGCCCTTCGGTGTTTTATTCATACCCAAAGGACTGCCATGCCGCTGGCTGGCCATGGGTTCATTGATGTGAACATAAGTGTCTATTTACATGTTATTTATTTCTTATTACCAAGGCCATTATTGACGCCCTTTTTTGAAGGTCTATGACTGGTGTAGGGTTGCCCCTCCTACTTGGTTTTGTGGTCGTTTCTATGGACCGGAATATAATCTGTTGTGTTCGAACCTTTTCTGAGCGGTTCCTGGTAAATTTAGGGATTGAATTTGTGGATTGTGCCATCAACGTCCTTGCTTTGTGAGTATTAATTGTCCTTTTGTATTGTGCTACTACTTTATTTACATACATATCTATATATATTATTATTTTTATGGTTTTTAGACTGTTTTGGAGCGTGAAGTAAACGTGGATGCGGTGGAGGATCATTTAGGTTTTTAAAAGAATTTCAAAAGATTTTTTTTTATATCCTGTAGTGACCTATCCATTAGTTTGTTCTAGTTTGATAAACTTCCTGAATGTCCTGTATGTAACCTTTTATTCCACACATCTTATTTGTATTGTCTCGAGGTGCTTTAACGCAATTGTTCGTTTCATCATTGTTATTTTTATTGTATTCATTCCTGTCGTCTCACTTGTTACACATTTCCTTCATCATCTAAACGGTGTCAGTCTCACGTTAGCATTTCATTCCATTTATTATGTGTTTGGTTTTAAGAATCATTTGGTTTTGAAGTGATGGAATCATGGTGTTTCATAAGAACATTTTAATCAACATTTTAACACTTCACAATGTTGGATTCATAAACATGAGTAATAACATAATCATTCATGATTTAGGAATAGAAGCTAGAGACATTTGTCACTAAACATTATAGTAGAACTTGGTACAGTTTTATGTCAAGAACATTACAATATTGGATTTCGGGGATCATACTTTTCAACTCCAAAGCTTTTCTGCAGATCTCTTGTTTTCAGTTTGTACATCCCCTCTTAACTATTAAGAAAAGTTACATTTCTTAATTTGAGTAGTCTCAGTTTTTAGTTCACATCCAGTTAAAGATGATTCAATTTTTCTAATCAAGTTTACACTTAAGTTAGTGCAAGTGGATGGGGTGTGGCCCCTCCCCAAACAACTTCTGCGGCGTTTTGAAACTTTCTTAGTCATAGTTGGTGCATACACTTCACTTCCACTCACAACTGTAACTTTCTTTTTTTTACTTTCCTCAGTAATATCTACGCTTTCATACACAATCTCACATTCGCTTATGTCTGTTACAGTCTTGTGTAACTCTACCACTTCTGTTTCCTTGCTCTAACCGTCCATTTCTTTCTCCAATTCTCTATTCATTTCTGATAATTCTAAACTCTCTCTCGCCTTCTCTTCCACTTGCCTCATTAATGTCTCGATGTCCTTGTTGTCCTCTTTTATCTCCATCTCTATCTCGACTGGCTCTTCTTCCTCAATTCCAATCAAAGGCAATACTTCTTATATGTCTGTCTTCTTTCCGTCTTCTCTGCCTTCTACGCTTGTTGTTCCTTCTTCAGTCTCCATCTCTTCCTGCTTGTCTTTTTGTTCTTGTTCTTCTATCACTGCCTGCAACTCTCAAATCTCGTCTTCCAATTTCCAAAAATTCTTGCCTTTTGGTTCCTTCTCTACTTCTTTTACTGGCTTATCTTGTTCTCCTTCCCACAAACTGTTTAAATTTTCATATATCTCCTCTTCTTTCTTGCCGTCTTTCTTGATCTCTCGTCTTTTCTCCACCTCTTTTTCTATTAACACTTTCCGTACAATGCTAGCACAATGAAACTTCACAGACTCTTTGGCTACTTCGCTTTTTACAACAGGTAAGTATTTCACTTTTCCCACTCGGTTTACTTTAAATGCCTCTTGCCTAAAACGATCCTGGAAGGGCTTCGTTGGCCTTCCCTTCTTCACCGGCACGGCTCCTTGTGGCGTAGATACTCCGCGTCTCGGTGACTGGGTGAGTGTTCTCCAATGGAGACTGGTGCGCCGCTACTCCTTCCGCGTTGACTTTCTTCGGAATCTTAAAATTTTTGGTTTTCTCGCAACTCACTTCCTTGGTGCCATGTTCACTTTGAAACGACGGTATCTCAACAATAGACTTCCCGAGATACTCTGCGCCTCGCTACTCCCGGCATGCACCATTTGAACTTTCGCGGCTGTTCTTGATTTGACGTCGGCGGTGGGCTGGATCTTCTGTGCCGTGACAGTGTAATCCAACCTGCCGTTCGTTCGTTGTTAACTATATGAAAGCGACCCAAGCCGCTGTCACTAAATTACATTCACTGTCTTGTGGTGTATATGCCGATAGTTTATCAATGTGAACTATTATTCTTGTATATGGTGAAGCATCATCTTGGATTTGGGCATTACAATAAATCATTATGTCTGTCACGGTCAAGGGTCCTAACCAAGGTGAGGTTAATTTTCTCATTACACCCCTTTGGGTATTCTTTATCCCCTACCTTATCCCCTACTTTGAATGGTGACAATATTGCTGTCTTGTCATAAAATTGTTTCGTCCCTTTTGCAGCTTGCATCTTAGATTCTCTCACAATGTCATGAATTTTTGTCAAAGCCTCTCTCACAAACAAGGGATATGCGGTTTTATGATGGCTTTAATTGTCTTCACATGGCGGAGCGCCCCGTTCCATTTGCAGAGCAGTCCTCATTGGTGCCAAACATTATTTCGTAAGGTGAACACTTGGTAACCTCGTTTGGAAGGCTACGGTAAGTTTGTGCTATGAAGGGTAAGTAATCCATCTTTCCACTTTGCCTTTGGCCTGTGGATGTTTGACTGAGATTTTGTACTTCTTCATCTGATACGAATTTGCTACTTCTCTCATTGTTTCTGATAACATGTTTTTACCCTGGTCTGTCATCATGGAAATTGGTGAACCAAAAAACGGCGAATACATGAGTTATTAAAGCTTCAGCTACTTCTGTCGACCTTTCACCACGCAGTGGTGATACTACTGGCAATTCACAGAATGCTTCTACTGCAACAAGTTTGTAAGTATACCCTTCTTCAGATGCCTTAAATGGTCCGGCTAAATCTACATGCCATGGTCCATGGAGGACTCCATCCCGGAATATTTTCATTGGTTGTTTTACTCTCTGCTTTACTCCTTTGAAACGATTGAACACTAAGCAATTGTTGGCTGAGCGATAGCGAAGCTCTGGACCGACTGGGCCAAAAATGTTTCGTCTGTCTGTCCGCGCGATTTCTCGAGAATGGTTAGTCGTAGAAGGCTGAAACTTGGACCACATCTTCCTACTAGCATACCGGAGTCAACCTCACATGTGGGTTACCGTAGCTATAGTAGTTTCTTAAATAATTTTTACAATTGACATAAGCATTTTAAAAATTTGATTTAAAAGATGGACTGCGGAGGCGCGACTAACCGTTCTCGAGAAATCGCGCGGACAGACATACAGACAGAACATTATTAAGCTAGTCGGTCCAGGGCTTCTCTATCGCTTAGCAAAAAAAATGATTTAAAAAAATTAATCTAAAAAAAATTGATTAAAAAAATATGATTTAAAAGATGGACGGCGGAGGCGCGGCCCTCTACTTTCCCCTATTACCGCCAAACGGTGGTCCCTATCAAAATTTTCTGCAGGACCGACCCCCCCCCCCCCCTAGAATGGGATAAGGAATACTAACGGGCGCAACGTACCCCCCCTACCCCTCGGGAGGGGGGGGGGGGCGAAGTCCAAGATGGCGGCCATATGGTGCAAACTTTAGGGAATATCGGGAGAACCGAGCCACTTAGAGAGTTACGGTTTGCGGCGCTAGCCATCGTAGTAGGGTATTGCGATCGACTGGAAATGACACCGGGCTCGAGAGCCACTTTCCATCTTTGAAACGTTACGGCCCAGCAACCGGCGGTGTTTGACATTGGCTGTGGGCTCGAGTAGGTGAAGTGAGGGTAGGTTTGGCTAGGTCAGGATGGGGTCGAGTAGGTGAGGTTTGAGTTCGTTAGGCTAGGTAAGGATGGGCTCGAGTAGGTGAGGCTGGGGTACGTTAGGGTAAGTTAGGTGAGGCTAGGTGCCGATACGCTCGGTTATGGGGTTTAGTAGGCTGCGTTAAGATTGGCTGACGGAAAACTGTAGAGGAGGCCTGATTTGTTGAGCATCAAATAGGCGTTTCTAGCGAGGCTCATGAACGGAGGTATGTCATGTTTCCGACTTCCGGTCTCTGGCGTAGCCGGAAATGCCTATAAGATATAGCGTTTCATTCAAACATTCGGTGTTCAGTTCACCAACGTGGCAACACTAACGAGCCCCGCAGGGTCCTACTCGTCGGGTGACAGCCGCCGGCAGGCCAAGGTAGGCGTGCGCCAGGCGTAGAGTGGTGGAACAGTGATTCGCGCTGAGCGAAGTCTGTTACGCCACGACGCGGTCTGGCGTACGCCTACCTTGTAAAAGTAATTAAATGTAATAAATTAACTAACACGAATATAGTGATTGCAATGATCAAAGAAATAAATGACAAAATAAAACATTTAGAGATTGAAAAAGAAAAACTTTCAAACACATTAAGAAAGCGGGAGAAAACTGTTCGGAAGTGTTTGGGTTGTCCATCCTTTTCACAAGGGCCCTGACCACCCTGCTCTTGGACGGCAGTCCTGAAGGTTCTTTTGTGTCTGCTGATGTCTGTCACCGACAGAGCGGAGAGGTTCCCCACTGTTCAGGTATTGCAGGCTTCCACAATGTCTAGCCTGTTGACACTAAGTAGCTCTTCGTCAAGAGTGACATTTTGGTGTTCCACGGTGGCGTCAGCCGGCCAATTGCCCACGTCCAGGGATGACTCGTGTGCAATTGTGAGGCTTCCGTCGGCCTCCTCGAGGACCTGAAACGTGAAAGCTTCTCTCTCTCGGACCGTCTTCTTCTCCGGCGCCTTTTAAAATTTCCACTACGGTCAAGGTTGACAGCCTTGCCCTAAGTGGAGACATGATGAATGGGTTAGCCCTTACCTTACCTCAGTGCACCTGACCGACTGTCCGGCCCAGGTAGGAGAGGTACAGAATGTTTGTTAGGCACGAAGTGAAACGGAGTTGCCTTATCGTCTGACCGGATTGGACATTTTTCTTTTAAGCATTGCCCTTATGGCCCTCTAACGGAATTTTCTGAAACTATGCACATGGATGCAGGATACTTTTGCAGGGCACGCTGACGTGTTTTTACACTTTGAAAAAGCTTCCAAGTGGCCGAAAAATCGATTTAAAAGTCAGCTATCTCACTTCTTCTTATGGCGAAAGAAAGGGACACAACTGTACGCGCCTCTGTGGTCCACAGGCCCAATTGCTGTAGATCGATAACGAGGCAAAAAATCAAAAATCTGTCTGACAGAAATATCGAGGGTGACCGGGCAAGTACAGCGAACCAACTTTTAAAATTATAGATTGTAACAATTCGCGTAAAAACGCATTTGAAATTCAGCTATCTCACTCCACCCAATGGCAAAAGAAAGGGACAGAGCTACCCCTGCTCGGCTCGTCAGCTGGCTGCATCCGCTATTCCATCCTTTTCTAGACCACCACCAAATCTTCCGTCCTTCTTTTTTGTTGCGCAGCCCTTGCCGGGTACCCATTGTCGATGTGCCGAGCCGAGCCGAGCCGGGGCCTGGCCGAGCCACGGCTACGAGAGCGGCGACTCAAGGCACGCGGACCGTTTCGGTGGGACCCTACCCTCCCCTCTACCCTAGAGTACACACAACAAGCCAAGGGACCCGAGACTCAGAGCGAGGCGTGCATTGTCGGGCCGCCGGGCCAAGCCGGGCGGGGACAACACCTTGCAGGCCAGCGCTGGGCGGCCCGCGTATGAGAATAATGCGGTGCACTGACCGTTACTATAAAACTATAATTTTAAAACTGCCCCGTTCCATTACAAAACTAATACAAACCTTCAAATATCCTTTTTTAGAAAGCAAAATTAAATAAACTCATAAAACTTAAATAGACGGTAACGTAACCAACCCAAACCCGTGCGAAACTCCGGGCCTACCAGTGTCTCACAGAGTGAGACAGTATCTACAAATCTACAAAATGCCCAATCATGTGCAAAACTTCGGGCCTACCAGTGTCCCACTTAGTGGGACAGTATTTTTTTTCGTTAGTTTAGGTTTGTTTTGGGGTGTTTTCGCGGGTCTGATAAGTCCATCTAACATAACAAACAAGTCTTATATGATTATGAGAAGTTGTCCGGACCCGTTTCGGACCCGAGCATATTTTGTTCCACAGAGATCAAAAGGACATAAAGCGCTTTAATTTTGTTAGTTTAGGTTTGTTTTGCGGTATTTTACACGGACTGACATGTCCATTAACTACACCGAATGTGCCGGGGATCGGAAAAATGCTCAACCAACTCCAGCGGCACCGGACGACAACTGAGGCACTCTGTGGGTGTTCAGGTTCGTACGTTTTTGTTTGCCCTAGCGCAGGGTTCGTGGTGGAATTCGTTTGAGAAAATTTCCTTCGGATTATAATCCGAAGGGTCTGTATGAAATTCACTTTCTTCCCGGGTTATGCTGCCATTAATAAAATTATTGTTTTTAGCATCAGTCGCATTTGTTTTCTTTTTTTTAGGTCAGCATTTCTTATTTAGACCATTTAGTGGTGCGTATGGATGTTACAATGTGTGACAGGGATGCCCAATTGAGTTCCATCACAAACTCTGCGTTTAAACAAACCAAAACATACTAAATTGAATCCTACAGAGTGCCTCAGTTGTCGTCCGGTGCCGCTGGAGTTGATTGAGCATTTTTCCGATCCCCGTCACATTCGGTGTCGTTAATGGACATGCCAGTCCGTGTAAAATACTGCAAAACAAACCTAAACTAACAAAATTAAAGCGCTCTATGTCCTTTTGATCTCCGTGGGACAAAATATACTCGGGTCCGGACAACTTCTCATTATCACATGTGACTTGTTTGTTTTGTTAGATACGCTGATCAGACCCCAAAACACCCAAAACCAAACCTAAACTAACGAAAAACAAACGTTCTGTACCTTCCCTACCTGGTGTTAGCACCGCCCCACATACAGGGCGTGTTGCGACACCCTGTATGCGGGAGCATTTCTGCGGAGTCGCACAAACATGACCCAGCGGCCGCGTGCGGCCCGCCCTCAGCGAGCGAGCCCACCGAGTGTCGCAATGCTGATGCGTGCACGGCTAGTCCGTTCACCCGCGCACTCAGGGGGGCCCGCGACGGCTCGGGCGCACTGGACACGGCAGACAGAGACGAGACGCAGACCACGAAAGGATAAGTACCAGGACGTCATAGCTGCACTGGAGAAGGCCTACGGCAACAAGTCGATACCGGAGACGTACCTGGACAAGCTTGAGGCGAGGATCAAGTCACCCGGTGAGTCGGTACAGAATTTCTGCACAGACGTGGAGGCGCTGTGCAAGATGGTAGACAAAAACATGCCTGAAAACCTCGTCATCGCCCGAATCAAGCGCGGCCTGCCCATCGAGATTCAGAGGGTCATAATCAGGGACAACTTCAAGAGCTCGCCTCCGCCGTCGAGCATATCGAGAGCGGCCAGACTCGCCTCGCCCAGCTCGAGGCAGGACAACTGTCAAAAACTTCTGTCGACAGGAATGTTGCAGCGCTGACGGACAGCGCACGCCTGGAGGAACTCTCCGCCAAGGTGGAGGACCTGCTAAGAAAACTGGAAGACCCCAACGTCGCGGCCGTCCAGACCAGCAACAGCAGCAGCAACAACAACAGCAGCGGCAGAGGCGGCGGCAGTCCATCTTTTAAATCAGTTTTTTTTTTAAAGTTAATATCAATTGTATAAATTATCTATGAAACTACTAGAGCTACGGTAACCCAAATGTGAGGTTGACTCCGGCATGCTAGTAGGAAGATGTGGTGCAAGTTTCAGCCTTCTACGACTAACTGTTCTCGAGAAATCGCGCGGGCAGACCGACAAAACATTTTTGAGCTAGTCGGTCCAGGGCTTCGCTATCGCTCAGCCAACAATGCCTCGGAAAGGTGTTAATTGAATCACAAATTTAGCCAAGTATATTAAATGGAATACTTGAATAGTTTATACACCTCAAATCAAAGCAAATTTGATGAACTGCTGGTGTTTGCACTTTGTGTTCCCGATGCTGCTGCTTTCCACTTCATTGCCACCCTTTGCATGGCTTTCAAATTCTTCTTCTTTCTCTTCTCTGGACCCAACTTGCCACCAGCATTTGTCGTAAAATTACGGTAATTTTTTAACATTGCACGGACTGTCGACGTACGCTGGTATATTCGTGTCATATGGCGCTTTAAGTTTTGCGTAGAATGTTATTTTGAAACAGTCAGTTGAAAGCCATGGTGTTGGTTTGTTTTTGGTTCCAGTCCTGCAGTTCGAATTCGCTTCGCTCCATTGCTGCCAGGGATTGGCCTCTGACCCACAAATGTAACTTGTTTTGGAAGCTTTCTGAGTCGTGACTATTCTTGAGTATGTAACTTTGCAACGGAACCGTGTTTTGCCGTATGTAGTTTGTGTCAGCAGTTAATGTGGCTGCCGTGATCTTTTTTCCCGGATTGGTTTAGTACTTGCATGGAAATTTTTAACAAAATTTCTCTCAATTCTCCGAACCATTTCGCATTAAGTTGTGATCTGGTTGCTAAGGTGACTCTTTTCTAATTCTGATGAAGGTCAAAAAGAGTGTATATATCGAATGTTCTTTGTTTAGACTTCTTTTACGTAAGTGTTTCTTGAGTAAGTCAACCTGTTTTGATCAGTGTTTCTGTACACGCTAGACTTTATTGCATTATTGTAACATTTTGAAAGTTGTCTCGAAAGAATGTCAATAATAGGCATGTCTTCCCTTCACAAGACGCTTTCCTATGTTGTACAGTGGTTCACTCATGCAAGATCTGACAGGGTTTCAGAATGTTTCTTAATCTGTTTTCCCCCATTATGCTCTTGTTTGTGACATTTAGGAAGGCGTGCTGTTGTCCTTATTCTTATTGTGAAACGTTCGGTAGTTAAATAGATTTGGCTACCAGTATGAGCTATACATTTTAGCTTGGAAATAATTGCAAGAAACCAATTGTGTCTATTTTAAAATGGTTACTGATGATTGGCTGAGCGATAGCGAAGCCCTGGACGGACTAGCTCAAAAGTGTTTTTGTCTGTCTGTCGGTGTGTCTGTCCGCGCGATTTCTCGAGAACGGTTAGTCGTAAGAGGCTGAAACTTGGACCACACCTTCCTACTAGCATACCGGAGTCACCCTTACATTTGGGTTACCGTAGCTCTAGTAATTTCTTACATAATTTTTACAGCCGATGTTAACTTTTTAAAACAAGGTAGGCGTACGTCAGACCACGTCGTGGCCTAACAGGCTTCGCTCAGCGCGAATCACTGTTCCGCCACTCTACGCCTGGCGCACAGTTTGAAACTCAGCAGCAAATCTTTTAGGTAGCAGAAGTGATTTTGCTAAATATGGAAGGTTTTGTGAGATAAGGGGAAATGACATCCTATATCGAATGATGCTTTGCTGAGGAATGGTTTTCATTGCTTTAAAAACAAGATAGTTCATCAATGCAGGGAAACACTTTTTACCAAAGCACGTCTAGTGTCCATGAGAAATAAACTTTTCCTATTTTCAAGAGTTCTGTTCTCTGTTTGAGATAGCAATGCACCGACTGAATATGTTTCTTATATTTGGGTCTATCAACATGTTACTGTAAATGAACATTGAACATTTTGTCATCCCTTTAGTCTGCTGTTTTGTAAACTGTTTAGGGCTCTCTCACGCATATGTAATACATGACTGTGAAGAGGAATGCACATATAACGGTACATCGCACAAGGGAAGTGTCACAAGTGTAACTCCTCAAATCGAACCAAATTTTCAGGTTTGGTAGACCTCGACTAATGATTAGGACTGGTAAAAATATTATCGGCGAAATTTTATATCTTCCATGTTTTATGGCCCACCAAAGTTTCGAAAACACTAAAAAAAAAATCGAAAAAATCGATTTTGACCAAAAATGTTCCTGAGGTCATGTAACGTCAAGAAATATAAAATTTACATGTTTCGCGAGGACAAAGAAATACTTCCGCAGAAAATGGGTTTTGGAACTTGTAAAATTTTCAAACAGTTTTCAATTTATAATTGGCAAATTGGAGAGTATGCTTTGCACAGGGTTAATATTTAAAAACATTTAGTCAAGAATGTGAACTAGACAAAACAAAGCGAAGAATAGAGACTTAAGTTGCAGCGTCTCGACGATCAAGGAGTCAGGATTGATAGTGATTTGTCTGGAGATTGTAAAACTTTATTGAAAGCAGTTGTGAAAAGAACCGGGGGGAGAGGGGGGAATCTTATTTCTATGTGAAAAATTATACATGAACTTTGCATTTATCCTAATAAATTGCGAACTTGTCTTAACAAGGTTTGGTCTGAATTCTTCAACTTCCTGTCCGAAAAGCAAAATATAAACTCTGACGTGTACGTGTAGTTGAACTATAAAGATAGGCATTTTTTGGCTGAGCGAAAGCGAAGCCCTTACCCGACTAGGTCAAAAATGTTTTGTCTGTCTGTTTGCTTGTCCGCGCGATTTTTTGAGAACGGTTCGACGTAGAAAGCTCAAATTTGGACCACAACTTTTTTGCATCATACCCAGGCCTGGGAAACTCTGTGCGAGGGGGTGAGGAGGAAAGGGATGGTGGGGGGCTTGTCGGTGGGCGACAGAGCTGGCCAACTCGGAGTGACAAAGTCACTACACAAGAAGACCAATTCCTCAAAATTTTTATTTTCTCAAAAAGAAGCGTAAAAACTACATCAAATACTAAAATGAGATGCAAGATTTGTTTAGAAAGTCTCACATTAATCAAATAATCGTTTTGAAATAAATCATTTATTGCGACTATGTTGCCACGCCTGTAGCATTAATGGCAGCAGACCAGCTGTTCTGGCGTTTTGAAACATGGAAATGAATGTCTCCGGCTATTTTATTTTTCTACAAAGTTCTGTGATTTATTTTATTACAATGATTGTTTGAAACAGTTAATTGTTTTGATAAATTTACTTGTGGTTTGTCTTTGGTTTTATGGTGAACGACTTTATAACTTTATTAAATGATTGTGGGTGAGTCCTATGCGGCACATGGTGATGTTGAGGTTATGGATTTGTATTACATTGTTGAAGTAAATTGCTCTCATTGAATTCTTAAAAAGTGCTTTGTATCTTAAGTTTCCTCGTAAAGCCCGCTTCTTAGCTTTACAGGCCGCACGAGGAAGTGATAATGTGAGCATATGACATAATCTCTAGGTGTTGTACAGAAGGCGAGAGATTCCCTTCCCTCTTCAGGCCAGAAATAAATGGAAGGAATGTCATGGAAACAAACATTCAAGACAATGGTAAGGTCAAGGATGGAATGAATCGTGCCTGAGGGGCTAAACATGCCAATCTCGATCCGCACAAAGAGATTGTATGACATGTTTGCCCGAGTGAGTATGCCGTCTTAGATTATCGACCGTTGAAAATAGATAAGGGTATGTCAATTTATAGTATGCTGTTGTGTACGATGTTAGTGACGTTTGTTAACCTTTATATTTCATGGCGACACCTGCGCATTCTCTTATTGTGTATGCCAGGCGAAGACATCCTTGTGTAACTTCTTAGGATGTCCGTGGTTTTCTGAGTTAGGATGTTAGGGATAAACTTTTGGAATTGTCAACTCTTTGTATAGTACCGGTGATTTAGTTCACTTCCTTCTCCTGTTGAAGGGCAAGTTTTGGAGTCATCAGAGAATTGGGTGGGTGGGTGGGTGGCTGGCTTGCTTTCCACGTTCACCAATTTGGTTATAGTTTTAAAATTATTTGCAGTGTAAGCCGCATAGCTTTAGAGGGAATGCATTGTTCACTGTCGAATTCTTGAGTTCCTTTTCTGGGCAGGAAATGGTCAGAAATCATGATGCGGGCTCGCAGTGGTTTCTGTCACATTGGCCTAATTATGACAGTGCTTGCATAGGTTTTGTTAGCAAGGTGTAGACAACCATAGGTATTGGGGCTGGCGAGTGGCTTGCTGTGAATCTTTGTGTTCACCAATGTGGTTATGAGTTGAATATTTTTCACAGTTCAAGCTTCATAGCTTTAGAGGGAATGCATTGTTCACTGTCGAATTCTTGAGTTCCTTTGTTGGGCAGGAAATGGTCAGAAGTCATGTTCCGGGCTCGCAGTGGTTTCTGTCACATTGGCCCAATTATGACAGTGCTTGCAGAGGTGTTGATACCTGAGAGTTACATTCAGAAAACCACTTCACTTTTGTTCACACTGTTCAAAGAGAACAGTGCTTGCAAAGGTTTTGTTTCTCAGGGTTACCTTCAATGACTGGTTGCAGTTTCCTGCCTTGCCTACTGAAGTTTTATTTGATGCGGCTTGTAAATTTTTCTTATATGTGAAACACTTATAAAAAACTTTCAAAATACCAGAGAGGTAAACTCAGAATACCATTCTAGCCTTGATAAGATATGCAGGGAAGGTTGGAGTGCTTGGTTTCTTAGGCTTGGAGTCCATTCCTGCTCTTGTTTGAAAGTGGGCAGTTTGTGCAACTTTGTTCTTGGTGAATGATAACAGTTAAACTGTATAGTTTCCGAATTACACCTGGTTTGTCATTTAGTTGAGTTTGCTAAGGACTTCTGTAACATTTTTCTATTCCTTTTGTTTCTGCTAGATGAGCACATCCATGTGTTACTTTTTAGGACATCATTTGTTTTCTTAGTTGATATGGGTGATAAATGTGGGGAATTGTCATTGCTTTTCATGTTTATGGTATTTCTTTTTGAATGGGATAGACAGGAATTCTGGAGAGAAGTTAGCTTTCTTCTCCTTACAGAGATGGAGAGATTTAGGTAATTGGGGGGTGGGTGGCTTCCTGTGAAATCTGATGTACACCAATTTGGTTCTGAGCTTAATTTACTTCACAGTTCAACCCTGATAGGCTTAGAGGGAGTGCATTGTTTACTGTCGAATACTTGAGTTCTTTTCTTGGGCAGGAAATGGTCAGAGATGTTGCGGTCTCGCAGTAATTTTTGTTCTATTTGCCCAAATATGACAGTACTTGCAAAGGTCTCTTTTCTTAGTGCCAGCCTTTATTGAATAAACAATTGCGAATTCCTGCCCCAGTCACGTCGGTTCCCTCACTCAATTTTCCTGACTTACCGTATGCAAGTGTTGGCCTAAACATTCTTATAACACACAAGAGGGCTAGAGTCAGGGAACCAGCTTAGTCTTGATATGCAGTGTGAGTTCCAGTGCTACATTTGCTATGTTCTTCCATTCTTGTTCTCTTACAGCCAAGGCATCATATGCATTTCTTGTCAGCCATTCTTGCACAACTCTATTGACATCAAAACAAGAAATTGTCTCAATGCTGATATGTGATAATTTATTTTTAATCTTATGACACCTGATTCTCCAGAAATCCTGTGCCGAAGCTTCAGATGTGGGAGTTGGTAAAAATATCATGACCAAGGAGGTGAACTTCAAATTTCTGTTACTTCCCTTTAGTTTGAAGTTGCAGAGTGTCTGAGGTAGTCAGCCCGATAAAAAGTAGTCCAAAAAGGGGCTTCTGGGGCCATTGCTACAAAATGTAACAAACAAAAAACATAGCAAATGTAATATTTTAATTTTCCTTGTATATCTTATCAGGACTGAAAGGGTCTATTAGCTCTCCGATATTCTTGAGGTAGACGTAACTAACTCCCTACTGGTTTTAATTACAGTGGAACCCCGTTAGTACGAATCGGTCGGGACGACGTACGTCTCACGTTATAACGGGGATTACGTTAAATCGGATCTCCCCGATATAACGAATTTCGGTAGATAACGATGTCGATTACGTAATAACGTTACGTTACGTTATAGCGGAGCTGTTCACTGAACTCGGGTGCATCACCGGCTGTTACTATGCCGCCGAAGCAAATTTCAGGGACGAAGGTGCCCGGGAAGCAATCAAGCCTTACACTTGCAGCAAAACTTCCCATTCTGCAAACATTTATTTGGTACTTAGGAGGGTAAACCTGCCAAAATCGTGAAATTTTCCGCGAATTTGGTTTGAACGGGTCGAAACTAGGTACCCGGGATGCCAAAATTCTTACGTTATACCGGGGATTTCGTTATAACGGGGTTCGTTATAACGGAATATTTTTGCATGGAAAAGGATGCAGATTTACTCGGGACCGCGGAAATATTACGTCATACCGGGGATTTCGTTATATCGGGGCTTGTACTAACGGGGTTTCACTGTAGTTGGATCAATCTTCTTATGTAACTACTATTAATCAGGGAGAGGGGACTCAAATATTGCTTGCTTGGTCAAAATATTCTTTTTGACTTCCACATTTCATGTTTGGGAGCAGCATTTGTAGGGGACTGGACATGCAGGAAGTGGTCTCATTAGCTGCTTTTCATGAGCAGTGAATGGTCTAACGGTTGGTCTAGAAAAAGGCTCGTATGTGGAAATCTAATCAAATCTAGTACACCATTCTGACGAAAAAAGAGTGGCTTTAAAACTCCTAGAAATCACTCAAGGTAAACCCTTACACCACTTTCCTGATGAAAAGCAAAAAGCTTCTTGTGATTTTATATTACAGAACATCAAGGCTTAGAGTAGAATACTTTGAATTCTCTTAACTATATCAATGTTTTCGTGTTAGAGTTACTGGCAATGAATGCCCGTTTTAAACCACCGTATAAAAAGGGGCAGGATAGTTTGAAATGCGTGTATGACTACAACGTATTCTATACCAAAGAAATGAATCCAATTAATCAGCACGGCTTGTGCTAACAGGTAGCTATGGAGTGCCAGCTTATTAGCGCTTGCTTCTTGCCTGCTTGAGAAACTTGTGTGAACATTCATGTCCGATCCCCTTGTGCCTTCCATGTGACAGTAAGATAAGTGATAGGAGACCTGGAAGGCAACATTGGTCTTACAGTATTTATTCTGGGTAGTGTTCATAAAAGTCGTGGAAGTTCCTCTTTTTCTGGTTTGATTTGAGATATACCAAAATGCAGGGGTGAGGAAGACCATGGTTCAATAAAGATTATTGTTTGTTAATTAGTACTAATTGTGAATGTCGTGACTTTTTCCTTTTTTTAAATTTTTTTATTAGACTGGAAGTCATATTATTACCCATACTTTCAGCTTTCTTTCCTTAAAATTCCATCCTTATTCCAGTCTGGTAATTATATCAAGATCAAAGAAACTTCCAACCCAGGTTATATATGAAACAGTCTTTGCTTATATGATTAATATTGAACTGGTTTAATAAACATGGCATTCATGCTGTTCAGAGATGTAGAATTTTACCCCAACATAACTAAGTGTAGGCAAATGGCACGGGGCACTATGGATAATTAATGCTCTGATGTATTCCAAGTTCGTGTAGCATATGTGGTGTGGGCTTGCTGCCAACTAAGAAATTCAGTTCCGGTTTATGCAGAATAGTTAAAGGGTAATAATGAGGGAGCTCTGGGTATGTAATGTTTTTCTTTGTACGTCTGTTATAGCGTTTGCTTTATGGGCTTTCAGTCAATCAAAAAAATGTTCCATCCCAGTTGATGCACAATAGCTCAGGGATAAAGATTTGAAACGTGTGGAGAAATTCCCTTTCTTTTATTTATGTTGCATTTGGAAACCATTAGTATTAATTAAACTTTCGGGGATGGTTACATGACCTTTATTTGAAATTACCCCCATTTTTATGAGATTGGAACATTACCAGAATATAGAATTAATACAGAATGGTCTGCTATGAAATTGGCGTACTATTATGACCTTATCAGGATAAGAAGATCTTCCAACACGGGTCTAATTATCTTATTGGGATTTAGTGGTTGAATGATCTCTTTTTCCTTCAAATTTCAGTATTTGAGCTTTTCTGAGCTTAGTTTTGTTTAATGCAAAGGTGGATTCAATTAATTTTTCCCGGGGGGAATGCTGTTTCCTGGTGTTCGTGGCTGCTTTTTCCTGGTCTGAATTTAGTACTTTGCCTGTTCTAAATCCGACATAAAATCGAACATGATAGGATGGGGAAAAGCTGGGGCTTGGAAACTTGGAAATACCGCGGTGGGTAATTGTGGACTTTAGCGGCTCCACCACCTAGAGAAACGTGGCAGGTACCGTTGAAACCGGCTCAACGCATAGAATTTGAATATGACAATCATATACGGCGCTCTACAACGCCTTAATTGTAAAAAAATAAAATATGAGGCGACCTAACCTGTCGCAGGGCTTCCAAATACGCCTATTTTGGACACATTTGTGCACGATTGTTCGTCAAACGATGAGAGACGCCGCTGTTAAGTATGCTTATTCTACTGAAAGACTCCTGGTGCACTCTTTCGCGTCCAACTTGGAGAAACTAAACACCATAAATCCGTCTGCTACATCGGTTCCGCACACAGCGACGCTCGACGAGTGGACACCCTACGCGGCGCTATTGCAGGACTGGTGGACGAACAACGAACCCCGTCGGCACCGGCGTCGGCGGCTCTGTCGGGCGGCTCGTGCGGTAGACTGCGCGGCGCAGTCAAGGAAGGACACCGTTTCCCGTCGGGTGCGCCGACCTGCTCTATGTGCTGTGATGTCCCTTTGACCAAGGTCACATTCACAATCATTTCCCTTTGGCACCATCACCTCGCACACTCTCATAGCGGGAGAGGACGCTGTTGTCGGCCGGGTGCGGGTCTATATCGTTTGGCCGACCTAAGGATACGCGAACCTGAACTGATCAAAACTAAGCTAACCTAACCTAGCCTCGGACGTTGAACTGCGAGGTCGGACAAAAGTAAGGTCGGAAAAGCGATGTGACAGTGTCAAAGGGATATGACGGAGGTGACGACCAACAGCAAACGGCACCCGGCGGGGATACATCGCTTGCCCGACCTCGCAGTTCAACGTCCGAGGCTAGGTTAGGTTAGCTTAGTTTTGGTCAGTTCAGGTTCGCGTATCCTGAGGTCGGCCAAACGATATAGACCCGCACCCGGCGGACAACAGCGTCCTCTCCCGCACGAGCCGCCCGACAGAGCCGGCGACGTCGGTGCGGACGGAGTTCGGTCTTCGGCCACCAGTCCGGCGCTGCGGTAGCGCGGAGCGCGGAGGGATACTATGGGATTGTTGGAGCAGACGACCTACCCGCAAAACGGTGCCGCGACGCACCGCAGCGAAATAGACATTTCACAATGTCAAAGGAACATACAGTGAGTCGTGATGTGTATGGGTAACCATGGTAACTGTTGGGCCACTAGCGCCACTGGTGGCGGTTTTGGCAACCAGCCACTGGCTGGACCGGGAGCTGCGTCTCCGGACGGGTCACTTCTGTGTACGCTCTGCCGAGGTCACAATAAACTATGAGAGCAAGATAGTGTCCCGATTTTCCATCAACGGCCCTTCGTCCCGGGACACTACAGTGGCGACGAGATGCTACGAAGTCACCAGCCGGCATGAAGCGGACAGGGAGCGCCGCTACGGACGCAGCCGCAACGCTGCGGAGACAGCACGACTGCACACCTCGCCGGCCGGCCAGCTAGAAGCACCAAAGGGAAAACGCGAACCTGAACTGATCAAAACAAAGCTAACCTAACCTAGCCTGGGGACTTTTTAACTGCGAGGTGGGAAAAAAGGGAAGGTCGGAAAAGGATGTGACAGTGCCCAAAGGGATATGAGGGAGGTGACGACCAACAGCAAACGGCCCCCGGGCCCGGGGATACATCGCTTGCCCAAACCCGCAGTTCAACGTCCGAGGCTGGGTTTAAAGGTTTAGCTTTTTTTGGTCAGTTGGGTTTTCGCGTACCCTTTGGGGTTCGGCCAAACGATATAGCCCCCCGCACCCGGGGACAACAGCGTCCTCTCCCGCACGACCCCGCCCGACAGACCCGGGCGACGGGGTTTGCGGACGGAGTTCGGTCTTCGGCCACCAGCCCGGGCGCTGCGGTAGCGCGGAGCGCGGAGGGATACTAAGGGATTGTTGGAGCAGAAGAAACCCCCCGCAAAACGGGGCCGCGACGCACCGCAG